>JAMKYM010000200.1:0-41826 GCA_026541065.1 Canavalia ensiformis | reverse complement strand
ACTGACTCATTTTCTTTCTTGACCATATTTTGTGAATGAGTCTCATCTAGTGCCATCTCGATATTGTACTTGTATTGTTTAGGAAAGCATCAATAAGTCCTTCCACCGAACGGATGTAGGACCCTGCCGGTACCACCACTGGCTGCCTCACAAACTGCCTGAAACAAGTGAATAAGCAGCTTGTCGTCAGGTGAGAGGCCATTTTTTCCAATACATCGTTAGATGGCTCGACAGCCAACCCCTCGGTATTTCTCAAATTCGGAGTCTTGAATTTCCGGTGAGGTATGATGACGTCCGCACGAGGCAGCCTCCGAAGCCTCGAACTATTCCATATCCGCTCCCCTTGATACAACTCTAACCCTCTCTTCTTCTAGAGCGCATCCATTTCTCCAAGGAGGGTCTGATCCATTCTTGGCCATGGTTCATTTAGAGGCGTGGTCGCGTGAAGGGGGTAAGATGCCATGGTTCTGGCCTTATAGCATGACCAGAGGATGTACGGTGTGGTTTATCGGGATGAACAGCGCACCGGCACAGGCATGAGGATCATGGTGCTGTTCATATGGGCATAGTCGTGGTGGACATTATATGGATATGTGGTTGATGGGTTATCATGACAGGGAACGATGGGCTTATGTGTGTAGGAAAGTGTATGAAGTGTTTGTGTTATGGGTGTAGGGACGATGCTCAGGTAGGCGAAAAGTAGTGAGTGATGGTCGATAAATGTGACAGCGATTAGGAGGTTGTTGGTGGATTGGTAATGAGGGTTGTGAATGTTAAGGTTCAGGGTGTGGAGGTCCAAAGAGAAAGTTTCTGGGTGGAGGCTGATGGGAAGTAAGGTTTATGTGGGAGTGGTATCGCATTATGGTTTTTCGCTGCCCAAGATCTCTGCACCCACGTAGAGGTTCATATTGGTGTGCCGCACACCCAATCTGTTCAGGATACCGAAGAGCATAGATGTATTGGCTGCCCCAGTGCCTTGCTCAAGGGTCCCCCCTATGCCTTTCTCAAGTAGCTTCATGAGCTTAGCTACTTGGTCTTTTTAATTCTGCGACCCCACCGCGGAGCTCCTCATTCCGTGTTTCCAGCCCACTCATGATTTTGGTTTTTGATCTGGTGCTATATGAATGCCGGGGGAGTCGAAGTCCTATTTTCCTTTTCAATTCGTTTAAAAGTCAAAATCATTTGATTAATTAATAAATATGAAAAGAATTTGACTACAAGTGGATGGAGGGACTAGAATTCGACTAGTGCTAATCGTGTGCATCTTTTCGTGCTTGAGCGTGAAATGGAAATTAATGGAATCGCAGAGAAGAGCCCGTTTATTCAAAATAGATGATGTCTATTTTACACTTCTTTCATCTTGCTTGGCTAGCAAATATATTTCATCCTTAAGACTAGGTCTTTACAAGTTTGAATGAAAAATATACTTCAAAGTGGTGTGGAGTGGCGTAGATGCTTCCACTTCTTCTTGAGTGATTTATGTATCTCTTCTATGGTCTATTTGTTAGGCAGCCAATCTTTTGAAAGCATCCGATCCAGTTGTTCAGCCGTATCTTTATACCATCCGCTTTTTTTGTGTATGTCCTTTATGCCCTTTTGCTGCATCCTTATGATCTCGATGACCTTCCATTTTTTCCTCATTTACTTCATCCCCGCAAGCTACGAGTAGGCCTTCGATTTGTCGCTTCATGTCCTCTATCTTTTGCAGCAATTCATTCTTCCTTTGTCACACCGGTTCGCTCATGGCCTTCCTTTTTGCAAATAGATCTGATTTTCTCTTTTCTCACTGCTATGACCTTGGCCCTTATTTGCTCCAAGGCATTCCTCAACCGGCTGTTTCTTGAGCGGGGCGCCCTTTCTTGTGCTCTCATGCCGAGCCTCTTGCTGGCCGCTTGCAAATTCATGTGTACCTCCGAGAAGCACGCCTGCCCCCTTCTGTCGATCTGATGTAGCCAAGAGAGTTTTATTCACTTCCATCTTCTCTTCGAATCAGCCGCTTCTTGTCGTTTCTTTCAGCAGCTTCTTCCTCTAGCTGAGTAGCTTTATTGTCATAGCCTCTAGTTTCTCTCTCAGCTTTTGATAACTATTTTCAAACATCATGGATGCCGTTTTGACTTTTCGGACGGAGGAGCAGTGGTTTGAATGGTAATTTGATGTGTTGCACCCGTTCAGAACTCCATTGTTTGTATTCTTCCATGAAGACAACTTCACTCCTAGCCTCCTTCCTTTACGGCGACCCTCCCACGCCTCTCGTCGATTTCCATGGAGGTTTCCTCGCAAAGTCTCCTTCATACTTCAAGTAGAACTAGAGTCATAGCTTCTGTCGATGGGGGTGCTTTTAATAGGGTAGGGCCAGTAGCTCTCTTACCCCAAAGATTTGCAGTAATTAATACAACCTCTAACTCCCATTTAGGGGTACATTCTGAACCCCTTGCAAAGTGTGATGACCTCAGTTCTCTGTTGCTAAAAGGTTGCCATCTAACCTGGTCTTCTGGTCAAGCCGGCGAAATGGGAAGACCATTCGAGGTTTGCTCATCTGCTTCTGCCTTCGTAGGTTCAAGAAGTCTCATATAGGATGTCAGGTTTCATGTCCCTTTTGAAAAATGTATGCGGACTCATATGAATAACACAAAAAGGCAACAAATCAATCTTGTTCTCTTCTTCTCATGACAAAGTGTCTGCAGGTAAACATCCGCCAACAAAGGTCACCACGGATTTTCGGCTTCTATCTTTTTGGCGAAGATATCGATCACTACCATATCGGCTGTGTCGTCTATGTAGGGGAAAAGTACTAACCCTTAGATGGTAAGGGCTAGCACGTCCATGTATATAGCCCACCGATTGTTGGGTTTGCTAAGTGTTGCATATACTTTCCCAGAAATTCTCTAGTGAACCCTTTGACTTGACCTTTGTCCGATAACCCGCCAAATGTTCCCAAATGCAATCCCGTAATCTCAGAGGCAGCCCGGAAAGAGGAATGATGTTCTAGTATTGATACGGCTTGGTTCCCTCCAATGGCAGATCCAAAATCGGCTCAACTCCCTCTAGAGGAGCCACTGAGTCCCAGAATGTGAAACACCGGAGCTGCTGATCATAATATTGCACCATGGCAGTATGCCTTTCGCACTTGACTTAAAAGCCTTAGTATGTTGCCATACATCTTGGTGACGACCATTTGCTCAGATACCCGATAACTTGTTTGCCAACACCTAAACTGGCTAAGTTCTGTTATTTTGACGCCGATGCGTCTCTTCTTCAACCTGCTCGTATTCCACATTAATTTCCATTTCACCCTTTTTACGATAGTCACTCAGGAATCTGATCCTCGAAAGAAAAGATACAAACAGGTATGTTAGAGTCCTAAATGAATGATATTAATGTACTGTATATATGCATGAAGACAATAAATATGGTACTCCTACTATCTTCTCTCCCTCTTTCCTCTTCTATTTTTCTCTTCTTCTTCTTCCTCTTTTTGTCCACTTTTTCTTTCTCTTTTCCTCATTTTGATTTTCTTTTTTTTTTTCAAAAAGGATTTTCTCTCATCTTTCTTTTTTTGTCTACTTTTTCTTTTATTTCTTTCTCTCTCCTCTCTCTCTTTTTTTTGTCCACTTTTCTTTCTTTTTCCTCTTTTTTTTTTCTTTCTTTTAAATTTAGAATTCTACAATCGCAAGTAAATAAAGTCTTATTAACCGATGTCGTGTGAATAGTGGCGTGCCTCTCCCTTGGTCCTAGAGAGGTGACCTCCATCCTATGGATCTAGGGCTTTTGTACGATGAGCCTTCCAAGGTAGGTGGTAATCCTAGGGGTATAAAGGTCACTAGAGCCAAGTTCCACCATGATGCCTCACACAACAAGAGAAGTAGCCACTAGTTGCGGCATTATGAATAAGACACACTCTAGCTGGGATTTTCATGATAGCCATATAGACGTAAGCCCTGAAGATGACACCACTAGATCCCTCTAACTCGCAGCAATTGATCTGTATAGGGCCCCACTCATAAATAAAAATGTAATGCATGGAGGGCACTTTATTTGGATACCCGCAATGGGGAATTTGCAAGAATATAGCAATTCTATTGCTTATTTATCCTAAAGGTAGAAAGAGAAACAAAAAGAAAGAATAAATCAACAAATAAATAACATGCAATGATTAGATCATGTACATAAATAGAAAAGGGATCAAAATAAAATACACTCAAATAAACGGTTCGACTCTCTAAGGCCCCTGAGAGCCATCTGTC
Source organism: Canavalia ensiformis (assembly GCA_026541065.1). Lineage (NCBI taxonomy): Eukaryota > Viridiplantae > Streptophyta > Magnoliopsida > Fabales > Fabaceae > Canavalia > Canavalia ensiformis. Next base: position 37,582 of record JAMKYM010000200.1, on the reverse strand, counting down.
ATGAACCGTAATTCCGATTTATAGACGACTAACTCGCTAAAATTTTAAAATGATTTGTTTCATCAACGTGATTTTCACTTAAATTTTCATTTAAGGAAAAGTTTGGAAAAACCTTAACTAGAAAATGAGATTCGAGATTCGGAGTCTAAGTTAGCAAGTGGGAAGGTATTAGGAAATTCCCACTTGCCCGTTCCAAAGAACGGCACCCTTAACTGAGTGTATGATTTTGAAAATTGTTTGGATCCCTTATCAGGGAAAATAATTTGATGGAGGTTAGCCTGAGACTTGATCCTGCCTCCTACGTATTCCCCTGGGAAACTCAAGGCTTACATAGTTCTAGCTTGCCTCGACCTCTCGAAAGTGTTTGAAAGAATGTTTGAAGATTTTGCTATTTGAAAAGAAGCTTTATTTTTGAGGGATTTTCGGTCCACTTACGCACAAGGCCCGAGGGCGGCTAAGGGGCAAAGATGGACCTATACGAACTACTAAATGTTGAATGATAAAACCGCCTAGCCTCATTTTAGAGCCCATTGCATGGAGACCTAGAATCCCAAAACATTTAGGAAAAGATATATATTTTTTAATTTTGAAAAGGACCTCAAGTCCACTCATGCACAAGGCCCGAGGCGGCTAAGGCAGACAAGGGACTCAGCATTTTAACTACTAAACGTTGAACAACAGTAAACCGCCACTTCCCCATTTAGAGCCCATTAGGAGACTTAAAATCCCAAAATATCTCGAAAAGATTCTTAAATTTTTGAGATAGAAAAATTCAGAAGGATACTCATCTTTTGAATAAAAGGAAGTTTGAATATAATAAAAGATTCTTCATTTTTTTTTGACTTTTGGAGGCAATTAGGAATTTGAAGTGTCTTATGATTTATTTCGGAATATTTCAATTTTCTAAATTTTTACTGCTTTTATTGTTTTTCTATATTTCAAAATTTCTATTAATTTTTATGCATTTTCTGGAATTTTTTATTTTTTATGTAATTTTCTAATTTTTTATAATTTTTTATTAATTTTCTAAATTTTATTAATTTTCTGAATTTTATTAATTTTCTGAATTTTATATTAATTTTTTTTAATTTCTGTGATTTTTAAATTTTTATGTAATTTCTTATGAATTTCTATTTTCTGTAAAATTTTTTATTAATTTCCCTATTTTCTGTAATTTTTATTAAATTTTTAATTTCTGGAGTTTTTTATTAATTTTTTAATTTTGGAATTTTTATTAAATTTTTCTATTTTCTATAACCTTTTTATTAAATTTTTAATTCTGGAATTTTTATTAATTTTTTAATTTCTGGAATATGGGGACCAAATGGGGATTATATGAATTCCTAAGGGTATTTTTGTAATTGGTGACTATCGTTGTCATTTAATGGAATTACCGGAGCGATTTGGGAATCCTAGAGGTTGGGGCATATTGCATCAAAGGTGAGGACATGCAAGGAATTTGGGGAAAAGCCTAAGGGTGATTGCATTTGACCCCCTTTTGGGTTAAAATCAGGAGAGAAAATCAAAATCGCCTCACCTGAGGTTCGAAGCAGGGACGCAGGGCTTATGTGTGGGCGCTCCAACCACTGAGCCCAATGCCCATTTGGCATTATGGCATTCAAGTTTTAAATTTTAGGTCGTCCTATCTCAAGTTTGCATGTATTTGCATGGCGTCGATGGCAAAGGGGTGGTGGAGTTCTCTCCCTTATTAACAATGGCTTCGAGGTCTAGGCTTGACCTTCTCCAGCTCAAGAATGAGGCCGCTTCTCGTGTCTTATTCGGAGGTGAGGAAGGCCGATTTGGAACAGGTTAGGGCCTTGTTCTTTGGTTCGAAACGGCTAAATGGATCTTGTGCTCTGAAAGCCATGATCCCGCTCGTATGCGTGCATTTCGTTCATGTTACCCAAGGACGTATAACTATTTTATTCCTCCATCAACCTTTTACACCGAAGAGTGTTTAACATATATATATCCAATCACTGAAGTTTCTGTCTTTGATTATCACACATATGATTAGAAGCTAAGACCCTTGTTCTTATGAAGCATCTATTTTTAAGATTTTCTGGCAAGGCAATGATAACTGATGATTATGCCACTAATAGGGATTCATGCACGCATCACTTCACTCAGGTCTGCACGGGTAATCGGTTTGACTACTACAATAACAAATCTAGATCAAGGTCGGTTTACACGCCTATGATCCCATGCAACATTACCTCCATCGAGCCTTCCCATACTTATATCCTCATCTCCTCTTTGACCACGTGCATGCATCTAAATAACAAGCGTATCAATATTTTATGTGCGCATGGGCCCTCTAAGGGCGAAGATTGGAGATGCATTCCCCACTCAAGATGCTTGCCATTTCTCCCTGCCCTAGCGTGCGCATGGCTATAGTCTCCGGCCTGGGTTGAATCATAAATGCTAGGGGATTGGCCAACTCATGGGCCTCAACTTCCACCCATGTAATGGCAAGAGAGTGCTTCTATTCCAGAGGGCAAGTAAAGCTAGACATTGCATCTACATGGACTCAACTCCCTGTCTTGGTTTTGATCTGGGAGGTGACAAGACCAAGATTGTTTGCTTTTCCCACAAATCCGAACTTCCCCATGATAAGAAACACTCAAATGAATTGACAAGTAGTACGTGCCGTGCCATATCTTTCTCCATTTCTCAAACGTTTCATCTTTATGCTGCCTGGATCCCACTTCAACCAATGAACCATATCCCTAGTTGTTTATCGTATTTTCCTACCGTTTTTCCTTTTATAGCTGAACTAAACTCTTCCCCCGGAGATTATGAAACAGAGTATTCAAATTCCTCACATCGACCTAAAGACGTATTGCTCGTGTAGAAATTGGTACCAAGATTCAAAGATATTGTTTTATCGCGCTACCAATGCCTTATATATCCTTATACAAGATCATCATACGATCCATTCTTCGAGCTAACAAAATCTAAGTTATCACCTCAAGATTTAATTGCCTAATCGATTTATACAACTTTCAAAGCATGTATTTCTTGATTAAACCATACGACAAAGAAATCCTATGGAGCTTTCAATGCCAAATTTCTATGTGGACTGAACCCGTCGTGGTCCGGAATCGAGCTCCTCAGTGACTGATGAACTCTTCTTCGCTTTGCAGATGATATCTTAAATGGCTTCCGTTCGTGAATGGAGATTTTCCTATGGTTCTTCAAGATTCCAATTGATGAAGCCCGATTTCTGGAGGCCGCTGCAAATACCCCAAGCCCGGCCAGAAAATCTTTCTCCTCCACCTTTAGGTCGAATTTTCAAAAAAAAATCCAATCCCCTCCTCGCTTCCCTTATCTGCTCCTTTATACCGGGCAAAAATCCGCTTTTGCCTTGCTTTTGTCCTTTTCCGCTTTTCACTTTTCCCTTTATTTTTTTATTTTTTAAGATTTTCAAAAAGCTTTTGCTTTTTTTTTTATTATCATTTTTTGTTTTATTTTAGCAGAAAAGAGTAAAATTTTGTAATTGGGTTTTAACTCTTTTTTTTTAATTTAATTGTTTTTTTAATTATTCTCAGAATTTTCTTTTAATTCCAGATTTTTATTTCTTTTGATTTTCTGATTTTGTCTTACTTATTTAAAATCTTCTATTTTTCTAATTTTCGAAGTTTTTCAAAATTTTGTTTTTTTTTATTATTTTCTTTGTTTGTTTTCCTTAATTTCTTTAATTCTGTTCTTATTATTGTTTAAAAAATTTTTATTTACTTTCAGTTTTTTTTTATTATTATTTTTTATTATCATTTTTATTATTTTTCTGTTTTCTGTTTTTTGTTTGTCTGATTTTTTTTAGATTTTAATTTTGTATTAGTTTTAAATTTGAATCTTTTCTTTAATTATAAATCTAATTGATTTGTAATTTCTTTTATACATTAATCACTTTAAAATGGGTCTCGAACATGATTGGGTGTTTACAATGTCCTGTTGTTGACAGGAAAAATGGAAATGATGTCCTGCTGTTGCTAGGAAAAATTCAAGCCTGTTAAGATGGATAGAATTTAAACATGCTTGATGTCCTGTTGTTGACGGGAAAAATGGAAATGATGTCCTGCTATTGTGAGGAACAATGCAAGCCTGTTAAGATAGGTGGACAAAATTTAAACATGCTTGATGTCTTATTGCTGACGGTGAAAATGAAAATGATTTCCTATTGTTGCCAGGAACAATGCAAATGAGGTCCTGTTGTTGCCGGAAATAATGCAAATGAGGTCCTGCTGTTGCCAGGAATAATGCAAATGAGGTCCCGCTGTTACCAGGAATAATGTAAGTGAGGTTCCGCTGTTGTTGGGAAAATGCAAGAAATTAAACGTGCTTGATATCCTATTTGTTGCACAGAAAATGCAAATGATTAAATGTGCAGGGCCTTGTGTGATACGCCAAAATGCAAAAATTAAAATGTGAAGACCTGTTAAGACAAGAATGGAAAAGAATGGCCTATTTGAGACAAGCAAAGCGAAATGGAAAGAGGCCTATTAGGACAAGCCATGAAAAGAAACCTATTAAGACATGTAATGCAGAAGTGGCTTGTTAAGACAGGCAAGGAAAGAATGAAACATACCTGTTAAGACAAGCCATGGAATAAGAGGAGACCTGTTAAGACAGGAAATGCAGAGGTGGCTTTTTAAGACAGGTGAACAGAAATGAAATGACCTACACTAACTAGAAGGGATGGCCCGTTAAGACAGACAAAGCAGAAATGACCTATTAAGACAGGTAAAGGAAAATGAAGACGGCTTGTTAAGACAGGTAAAGGAAAAACGACCTGTTAAGATAGACAAAAGCATAAATGACCTATTAAGATAGGCAATGCAAAATGAAAAGAAACCGTTAACACAAAATAATGTAGAAGTGGCTCATTAAGACTAAAAAGAAAGAATGATCTGGTAGGACAAGTGTGGAAAGGAATGACCTGTTGAGACAGGCACAAAAAAATGGTCTGTTAAGATAGGCAAAAGGCAGAAATGACCTGTTAAGATAGGCATGGAAAGAATGACCTGTTAGAACAGGTGTGGAAAATGATATGAGAGTATCAACAAATTTTTTGTTGGGACAATGATGTGTCTCGAAAATGCAAGTGAGGAAGGAATATAGATTCATTTGTCAAATTTTTTTTGAACAATTTATTTTGAAAATTGTTTATCTTGAGTTAATTTAAACAAATTGCTGATTTTGCCTCGAACTTGAAGGTTTTTAAGCAATTGATAATTACCTTTTCTTCAAGAAATTTGGACAAAAATTTTTCCCCAATTTAGAATATTTTTGGCAATTGAGGAATACCTTAATTTGAAGGAATTAAGGCAAAGATCTTTGCCCCAATTTTGAAGATTTCTTTTTAGAATTTTCTTAGGCGAATGTTTGCCCCCATTTGGCCTTTTTCTAGGCAAACGTTTGCTCCAGTTTGACTACAGCATATTTTTCGGAAATCGGGATTTGCCCCAATTTAACTTTTTCTGGGCAAACATTTGCCTCAGTTTGAATTTTTAATTTTTCAGAAATTGGGGATTGCCCCAGTTTTGAGATTTCTATTTTTTAAGGAATCGATGATTGCCCCAACTTGAATTTTTTGGGCAAACATTTGCCCCATTTGGATCTTAATTTTTCAGAAATTGAGGATTGCCTTAGTTTAAACTTCTCTGGGCAAACATTTTCCCCAGTTTGAATCTTGGTTTGAAATTGAGGATCGCCTCAATTTGAATTTTTCTAGGCAAGTGTTTGCCCCAGTTTGAATTTTCCTTTTGAGATTGAGGATTGCTTCAATTTGAATTCTTCTGGGCAAATGTTTGCCCCAGTTTTAAATTTTCTCAGGAATCAAGGATTGCCCCAAATTTGAATTCTTTCTGGGCAAACGTTTGCCCCAATTTTGAGATTAAATTATGATTGGTTTGGGCAATTGACAACTTGCCCGAGTTTATCATTTTTGGAAAAAGTTTGAAAATGCAATGCTTGAATGACAAAATGTTATTGCTTGAATGAGTGCAAGAGGATGAGATGTTTTAACTTATTTGTTGTTTTTTGATGCTTGAAATGATTATTTGGTCGAATACCATGAAATGAATGTTATAGGATGAATGCATGCCATGAGATTGTTTTTTTTTTTAAGAAAAAACTTTAGGATTCCATTTTGATTTTTCTTCAACATTTTTCCTTTATCGACAACCTTATAGTTGGTGTAAGGGGAATCAAGATTAAGGACGAGTTGGACTGACTCTGTTTCTTGGCTATTGGGCAGCTCTAAGATTTTCCTTTTACTAGTATCCTTGAGGCCACAACGGGGATCAGAGTTCTTGAATAAGAGACACTCCTTTTCATTTTGGTGGCATTGTGGCTAGTAAGAGGATGACTCTTCGGAAATAAGTCATGTTGCGATGTTTGAGGATTCATCCAATTTGTCATGACTTTTCAAAATTAATCTTTTTATTTGTACATTTTTCACCTTTCTTTTTGACCTGTGTACCTTTGAGGTATGCTAAGTAATCTTGGATAATTTAGTGAAAGGAGATAGGTAGGTCTTATATATGAGGTTTTAGGGTAGCATATTTGGGAGAGATGAAGAATGTAGGTTTGATTGCCCAAATGACACCTTTTGGTGAAAAATACCAATGCTGCTTTTCATAATCTTGATTGTCAAATTAATCAAATTGAAGAGATGGAAAAATTTTGCCCCAGTTTTAGGAAAGATGCAGTGTAGAAATGTCGAATTATACTTGAATTTTAGACTTGTCATTCTTTTGGTCAACCTTATTTTTTTCCTGGATTGTTTCTTTGAGCTTTCAACCTAGTAAGTCTTTGTTTGCTCTAACTTTTTCCTAGCCCGCCTTTATAGGTTTTCGACCTAGCGGACTTTTTGTTTGTGTGCCCTAACTTTTGTCTAGGTCTTCGTTTGAGTGTTTTCGACCTAGCATGCTTTTTGTTTATGTGCCCTAATTTTTTCCTAGGCCGCCCTTTGAGGGTTTTCGACCAAGCTGGCTTTTTGTTTGTGTGTCCTAACTTTTGCCTAGGCCGCCCATTGAGGGTTTTCAACCTTGCGGGCTTTTTGTTTGTGTGCCCTAACTTTTGCCTAGGCCACCCTTTGAGGGTTTTCAACCTAGCGGGCTTTTTGTTTGTGTGCCTTAACTTTTTCCTAGGCCTCCCTTTGAGGGTTTTCGACCTAGCAGGCTTTTGAAGGTTTCTGATTTAGCGGGCTTTATGTTTTGATGCTAAATAGTTTTTGGAATTTTAATCCTGCAAGAACTTTTTCGATAATGACTTTGTCGATGATTATTTTACTTTTTGACCTACTTTTGACTGGATTATTTTTGGTTTTAATCCAGCGGGGTTTTTCTTCTTTTTTTTTTTTAATTTTGACCTTGATTTTGGCTGGATTAATTTCAATCCAGCGGGTTTCCTTTCTTTTTCTTTTTATTTTTCTTGGTCAGATATTAGTCTTGCCTAGATCATTTTTTATTCTCAATTCAGCGGATCTGTTTTGCATCCCTAAATTTTACCTGGATTTGGTCTTTTGATCCAGCAGGACGTTTGTTATTTTTTCTATTGGACAAGAGAAATTACAATGGAGGGTGATTTGGAATCAATGGTTGGATTTAGATCCTGTTTATTCTACTTCCTCATTTAATTTTCTCTTTGAGCTTGATTATAAGACGTTCAAAATTACTTATTATAGCATCAACACATTAACCAACAGGTATTTATTATTTTGGATATAAGATGAGTGGTTGGAATAATGAAAAGAATGAAAATTTTCAAGAAGTAAAAGTCAGTAAGGTACATGCCCACGAAACATGAAAAATGTAATTTTTTGTATTATTGACTTGGATTTATTTACAAAAGCTTGATTTTGAAAAGTATAAAAAATCCTGGATGATTTTCGTCGATATTCTTGACCTGGATTTTTACAAGGCACCTTATTGTACTGCCCCAATTTCTTTCAGCTAGATGATGGGCTCTCATGATTTGGCAATAAATTAGTTCCTATATTAGGAACAAGCCCCCAAAATCCAACCATTTTGCATCGATTAGGCTTTGCACCTTATGCTTTAGAACCTGGCAATTTTCCATTGAGTGACCAATGTACCCTGCATGGTAGTCACATTTGGCATTTGCGTCTTACCATTTAGGATATGGTGGTTGTTGAGGTTTCAAAGGGTGAGGAGCTAGTAAGGAGTTCTGGATTAAGTGAGGTAGCAGATCAGTATAGGTCAATGGAATAGGATCAAATTTGACAAATTTTTTCTCTTGTTTCTGGCCTTGGTTGGGATTTTGGCTTATGGCTTGTGTTGGGTCGCGGCTTGTGTTTGGGTTGTGTATGGTGTTGATGGTTGGATTTGCACTGGATGGTTATAAGTTGGAGGATACAGAGTTTGGTATGTTGTGGAAATGTAGGGATATGGCGTATAAGGAGTATATGGTGGTGGTTGGAAAGTGGTTGGCCTATAAGGTGCCATTTGAGGTGCGTAATAGCCTTAAATGAAAGCCATATTATAAGTTTCTCTTGTCTTCTTCTTTCCAATAGAAGTATCACCAGACTTATGCGTAATCCTTCCCCTGTGCATGCCACTCTCTATTCTTTCTCCTATGATAACAACGTTAGAGAAGCTGGCAGTCATACTGTCGATCATCTTATCATAGAAAGGGTCTTGGAGTGTATCGACTAATATGCTGACCAGTTCTTTCTCTCATAAAGGGGGATGCACTTGAGCCGCTAGCTCTCGCCAACGTTGTGCATATTGTTTGAAGGTTTCGTCCCCTTTTTTGGCTATACTCTGAAGTTGTGTTTTGTCAGGAACCATCTCTAGGTTATACTTATACTGCTTCAGAAAGGCGTTAGCTAGGTCTCTCCATGAACGGATATGTGTCCGTTCCAGCTGAGTATACCAGTTTGCAGCTGTCCTCGCTAAACTATGTTGAAAGAAGTGAATGAGTAGCTTGTCATCATGGGCGCATGCAGCCATCCTCTTGCAATACATAACTAGGTGGTTCCTCGGACAACCAGTTCCCTGATATTTCTCAAACTCAGGAACTTTAAACTTGGGAGGGATAACCATGTCCGGGACTAGCCACAGATTAGATACATCTCTAATATCATATGTACTTCCCTCAATTGCTCGGATCCTTCCTTCCAGGATTTTCCATTTTTCAGCATTTCCATCAAGAGGATGGTTTGGGTATACTCCTGGCATATTGTGAGGGTAAGAGAATGGTATGTGTATTGGATGAGGTCCTTGGGTGAATATAAGATTCATTCCCTAGTGTTTATTTTTTGAGCTTGGACAGGTCGTTGTGTGTTAGTATTTGGGGTGATGTGAGGGATTCCTATGGGGTTTAAAGGTTGGTTTTGTGTTTGGGTTTGTGTTTGTATGAATGAGGATGCACGCTCATGAGGGAATCCATGGTGAACCCATTCAGCTAGTGAAGGTATGGTTGATGGTAGAGAGTTTTGCGGACTGTAGCCAAGAGGATACGATGGATCAACTGATTCGTCTGGAAGGGATCCCGTCACTTCCTTCTGTTTAGATTGTTGGATGGCCTCCATTAATTTAGCCAGTTGTTCCTTTAGACTTACCTCATTTCTCAGCGTTTCATTTTGTCTCTCCAACTCATCCATGATTCTTGATTGGGAACGAGTTCTATAAGGGTGCCGAGGAAGTTGTGTTTCTTCAATTTTTCTGTTAAATTAAAAAAATTAATTTTTGAGAACTCATGTGAATGCAAAAAAAAAATCATGAACGATTAAAATATGTGTGCTTCAATGAGTATCCAAGGTATGGGATGATTTTCGAAATCTCCTTTTTTCAATGATAAGTTTAAATGAGTGACTGAATGAACGTTGGAATGCACAAATAATTTGAGATTTGAAAGTTGACCATTTTTTAAAGTTGACATAATTGAGTAATTTTTTGGTATTTTTGATCTTCAACAATTTATACTTTAGTATTTTTTTAAGAAAAAATCTTTTAGTTTGCTAAAATTTCCTAGATTTTCTTTCAAAAATATTTTTTCACATTTTCTTTCTTTCTTCTTTGTTTTAATATTTTCTATATTTTCAAAATCATTTTTTATTTTTCTAATTTTCTCCCTAAAAGAAGTTTTATCTTTCTTCTTCTATTCTTTTTTTTTCTTGATCTTTTATTTGATTTTTCTTTCTAATTTTTCTTTACATATTTTTATTTTTCTTTCCCTCTTGATTTTCTTTATCTCCCAATCTTTCGAGTATCATCTCCTCCTTGTCATCTAGATGATTCTGTTCAAATAAATGTCTGTCAATAGCATGTTTATCATGAAAGGGATATGTGTCCTCCTTGGGTCCTATATGGGTAACTTGTCCTATGGATCTATGCCCTTTAATGGATGAACCTCACTGAAGGTAGTCAGTAATTTTGAGGTGTAGGAGGTCACTAGAGCCAAGTTCCAATTCATAATGCTTGCTACAATAGTAGGGAATGCTACTAGTTGCAGGGCATATGAATAGGACGCACTCTAGTCGGGGTTTTTGTGATTGTCAAACAGGATGTGCATCCAAAGTGACACCATAAGACCCCTTTATCCTAAGCTTTGCTCAGATACGTTGTCAGGCCACTGCATGGTTAAATTACTGCACCTTTGGCCTATGATGTCAGGCCTTGCATTTTAAATTCAGCACTCCAGCCTACGTTGTCAGGCCACTGCATGTTTCAATTTCTGCACCTTCGGCCTATGATGTCAGGCCTTGCATTTTAAATCCAGCACTCTGGCCTATGTTGTCACGCCACTGCATGTTTAAATTTCTGCACCTTCGGCCTATGATGTCAGGCTTCCATTTTAAATTCAAGCACTCCGGCCTATGTTGTCAAGCCTTGCATTTTAAATTCAACACTCTGGCCTATGTTGTTAGGCCACTCCATGTTTAAATTTCTGCACCTTCGGCCTATGATGTCAGGCCTTGCTTTTTAAATCCAACACTCCGGCCTATGTTGTCAGGCCACTACATGTTTAAATTTATGCTCCTCCGGCCTATGTTGTCAGGCCACTGCATGTTTAAATTTCTGCACCTTCGGCCTATGATGTCAGGCCTTGCATTTTAAATTCAGGACTCCAGCCTATGTTGTCAGGCCACCGCATGTTTAAATTTCTACACCTTCGGCCTATGATGTTAGGCCTTGCATTTTAAATTCAGCACTCCGGCCTATGTTGTCAGGCTACTGCATGTTTGAATTTCTGCACCTCCAGCCTATGTTGTCAGGCCACTGCATGTTTAAATTTCTGCACCTTCGGCCTGTGATGGCAAGCCTTGCATTTTAAATTCAGCACTCCGGCCTATGTTGTCAGGCCACTGCATGTTTATATTTCCGCACCTTCGGCCTATGATGTCAGGCCTTGCATTTTAAATTCAACACTCCGGCCTATGTTGTCAGGCCACTGCATGTTTAAATTTCTGCACCCTCGGCCTATGATGTCAGGCCTTGCATTTTAAATTTCTGCACCTTCGGCCTATGATGTCAGGACTTGCATTTTAAATTCAGCTCCCCGACCTATGATGTCAGGCGTTGCATTTTAAATTTCTGCATCTTCGGCCTATGATGTCAGGCGTTGCATTTTAAATTCAGCACTCCGGCCTATGATGTCAAGCCTTGCAGGTTTAAATTTCGGCTCTTCGGCCTATGTTGTCAGGCCTCTGCTTGTTAAACTTCCTGCACCTCATCCAATGATATCAGGCCATCTTGTATATACCTCATACGTTAGTGCTTGCAGATTTTTCTGTGCGGAATAGGTCATCTCACCTCACTTTGACTATACTGCAGCAATTCATTAACCTAATTAAGCTATACAGTTAAGCCTTGCACGTCCAAACCTAGTCGGGCCAACATATGAAGATGGTAAGGTCGGTCAAAAGTCACCATTTTCCAAATGCCTATCTTTAAACCCGAGGCTTCTTATGCTCGGCGAGTATTTCCAAAGCTCACCTCGGACATAATGTGTTCACATCTTTACTCATTTCCCTACCATGATACCTCAGAATTGATTCTCATATTATCCGGTAGGAAAACGAGTAAAGAGGGGAAAACTGTAAACACCCAATTATGTCCGAGGCTCCTGGTTGCTAAATATATTAATTAACCCTGGCCTGAATAATAAGTGAACATCAGATCCAACAGAAAACAAACAAAAAACATATACGGAAAAACAAGCAAGCAAGCAGATAAAAAGGAAAAGGAAAAAATTCGAAAAGAAAATTGAAAAATAAAAAATCAGGAAAGAATAATAATAAAATAATAAGAAAAGAAAAAATAATAATCTGAAAAGAAATTAAAAATAAAGAACCTGAAAATAAAAAAACTAAAAAATTTGTAATAAAAAAAAATTGTAAAATAAAATCAAAAAATCTAAAAAAGTCGTAAAACAAAATAAAAAATCTAAAACAAAGTTAAAAGACTAAAAAAATCAGAAATAACAAAAACAAAAACAAAACTAAAAATCTAAAACAATAAAAAAAAGGAGGGAAAAAAATAATAAAATAAAATAAATAATAAATAATAATATATATAATCATAAAAAAAATAATATATATATATATATATAAATGAATATATAATGGAAAACTAAAAAAGGGGGAGGGGTCAGAAAGGAATTTCCGGAGGCATATAAATAGAGGAAGAGAGAGCAGCTTAAGCTCTCTCTCTTTTTTTCGGCGATTTGGAGGCTCTGAAGAGAAAACAAGAAAAGCTCATTCTCTCCCCGAATTTTGAAGGATTTGGTTCAGCAATTTCCGAAAGATCCGAAGTCCGTCGCTCTGCATCACTCCATCCACGGCGGTTGTTTGAGTTCCCAGCGGCACGGAAATTGCTGGATTCGCGTTATTAAGGTTAGTCTATTCTTCCCGCTGCTTCCAGATTGTTGTTCATTCATAGCCAAATCGCTCTGTCTCTGGTTGAGTTTTCAATTCAAATGTCACGATCGTAGATTTCCAGTAAGTAGGTAACTATCCATGCCTGTGAAGTTTCCGAAAAATAGATTCTATCCGATGCTTTTTCTTTTTGAGCCAATGAATAAAATAAACTATCGGAATGTTAATGTAAATGATGAAATCGAACCATCCCGACCATAATGGAACCGGACGCAGTGGAGACCGATGCCGGAATATAAGAAATCACGCTGGGAATCGACACCAAATCCGTGAATCGCCAAATGCTCCAGTTGCCGATTTCAGAAATCTCAACCGAGTCCTCTTTCTACCGGGGTCAGAGACGGAGCAGAAGGCTTCAGGAAACGATGAATTGCTGAATCGAGAGAATCCGGCGAGGCATCACGGTGGTGCAATGACCTGTGACTGTAGTTGCGAAACCTCCCAAATTATGGTGGCGCCGGAGAGGATTCTGCCCCATCCATGTTGGAGTATACATTCCCTTTAATTGCGGCCACACCCTCACATTTCCTTAAACTATAGCAAGGCTCCTCACCTTTCCTAAATTACATGCATACCCCTGGGCCCTCCCAAATTGCAAATTAACCCCCAAACTTTCCATAATTGCAAAGTAACCCCTAAACTTTCCATAATTGAAAACTAACCCCCAAATTTTCCATAATTGCACATTGACCCCCAAAATTTCCCATAACTGAAAATTGACCCCAAAATTTCCCATAATTATGAATTGACCCCAAAATTTCCCATAATTGTGAATTCACACCCAAACTTTTACTTAATTAGATATTCACCCCCAAAATATTCCATAATTGCACATTGACCCCCAAAATTTCCCACAACTGCAAATTGACGCTCGAAATTTCCCATAAATTGCAAATTAACCCCCAAAATTTCCCATAATTGTAATTTCACCCCCAAACTTTCCATAATTTCAATTTAACCCCAAATATTTCCCTAATGGAAATCCTACCCCGAATTTTCTATAATTCTAATTGTACCCCCGTGCTTCCCCAAATCGCAAACAAAAACTGCTTTCTTTCTTAAAATCAAGTTCTTTGTCTAATAGTCAAAATAAACTCTCCTTTCTGACCCTTTTCAAAAATAAAAAGTTCTTTTCCAAATATTTTGCGATCCTTGGTCTAACGCGACAGGCTCTAAACGAGAAACTGACAGTTCACCTGCTGTTCAACTTTAACAGTCTGTATAGGCCGTCGTGCTACCGTAGCTGCTGTGGGTCTTGTGCATGAGTAGACTAAAGGTCCTTTCAAAAATAAAAAGTTCGTTTCCAAATATTTTGGGATCCTTGGTCTCACGTGACGGACTCTAAACGAGGAACTGGTGGTTCACCTGCTGTTCAACGCTTAACAGTCTGTATCGGCCCCCGTGCTGCCTAGCCGCCGCGGGTCTTGTGCATGAGTGGACTAAAGGTCCTTTCAAAAATAAAAAGTTCTTTTCCAAATATTTTGGGATCCTTGGTCTCAGGCAACAGGCTCTAAACGAGGAACTGGCGATTCACCTGTTGTTCAACGTTTAACAGTCTGTATAGGCCCTCATGCTGTCGTAGCCGCCTCGGGTCTTGTGCATGAGTGGACCAAAGGTCCTTTGAAAAATAAAAAGCTCTTTTTCAAATATCTTGGGGTCCTCGGTCTCACGCAACGGGGTCTAAACGAGGAACTAGCGATTCACCAGCTGTTCAACGTTTAACAGCCTGTATAGGCCCCCCGTGCTGTCGTAGCCGCCTCGGACCTTGTGCATTTGTGGACTAAAGGTCCTTTCAAAGAATGAAAATCTCCTCAAAATTCCATTTGTCCTTTAAATACCTCTGAAGGTCAAGCCTTCACAAACCAGAACTACGTGAGCCTTGAGTTTCCCATTGCACCGGGGAATACGTAGGAGTAGGATCAAGTCCTGTCAGGCTAACCTCCATCAAGTAATTTATTTCCATGATAATTAAGGGATCAAACTATTTTCAAATAACCACACACTCGATTTAAGGGTACCGTTCCTCAGAACGGGCGTATAGGGTGCCTAACACCTTCCCTATTCGTAACCGACTCCCGAACTTCAAATCTCTTCCTCGAGTTGGGGTTTTTCCAAATATTTTTCCTTAAATAAAAATTTGGTGGCGACTCCACACATATCAAATAAATTTTTTTTCAAATCTTAGCGATTTCGTCGTCTCGTCGGAATTACGGTTGCGACAGGGTTGAATGATGAAAAAAGGGATGGTAAAATTTAAAAGTAAAGCCAACAGTGTGAGGCACGTGCCTAAGAAACATGAAAAGTGTAACTTTTGTATTTATTCATTGGTATTTATTTACAAAAGATTGACTTTGAAAAGTAAGACAATTTTTAGATGAATATCCTCTCGGCTTCTCAACTTGTACAAGGAAACTCATTGTGCTGCTCCCATCTCTTTAAGCTGGTTAACAGGCTCTCATGATTTGACAATGGATTGTTTTGTGTGTTAGGAGAAAGCCTCCCAAAATCCAGCCACTTTGCATCAATCATGCTTTGTATTTTTCGTTTCAATGCTAGGCAATCCTCCGTGGAATGACCGATGAATCCTGTGTGGTAATCGCATCTGGCGTTTGCATCACACCATTTAGGATATGGTGGTTCTTGCGGTTTCAGAGGATAAGGAGCCATCAGCGAGTTTTGAATCAGGCGAGGTAGCAGCTCGGTGTACGAGATTGGAATAGGGTCGAACTGGATAAGCTTTTTCTCTCTTTTTTTTGGCTTTGGTTGGTATTTTGGCTCATGGCTTGTTTTTGGGCCGTGTATGGTGTTGGTGGTCGGACTTGTGTCGGATAGTTGTAAGTAGGAGGGTATTGTGTTTGGTAGGTGGCGGCGATGTAAGGATATGGTATGTAAGGTATGTATGGTGATGGTTGATAACCAACTAGACCATAAGGTGCCATCTGTGGAGTGTATTGGCCTTGACTAGAAGCCATGTTGCAGGTCTCGCTTGTCTTCTTCTTAGATCCGGCGGAAGCGTTGACTGCGCTTATAGGCTTGTGAGCGATCTTTCCACGGCACATGCCACCCTCGATCCTTTCTCCAGTGATGACGATATCAGAGAAGTTAGAAGTTACACTACCAATCATCTTGTCATAGAAAGGATTTTGGAGTGTGTCGAGGAACATGCTGACCAGCTCCTTCTCGGATAGTGGAGGTTGTACTTGAGCAGCTAACTCCCTCCATCTTTGGGCGTATTGCTTGAATATCTCATCTCCTTTCTTGGCCATGTTCTGGAGCTGAGTTTGGTCCGGAGCCATCTCCACATTGTACTGGTACTATTTGACGAAGGCCTCAGCCAGATCCTTCCACGAACGGATGTGTGTCCGCTTTAGCTGAGTGTACCAAGTTGCAGCTGCCCCAGTTAGGCTGTATTGAAAGAAATGTATGAGCAGCTTATCGTCGTGCATGCAGAGAGACATCTTCCTGCAGTACATGGCTAGGTGGCTCTTTGGGCAGCTAGTTCCTTGATATTTTTCAAATTCAGGAACCTTGAATTTGGGAGGGATGACCACGTCTGGAACCAAGCACAAATCTGATGCATCTCTGGCTTCATAAGCGCTCCCCTCGATTGCCTTGATCCTTTCCTCTAGGATCTTCCATTTTTGTGTATCCTCCTTGGAAGGATGGTTTGGATATCCCTTAGGCATGTGGTGGGGATGAGAAGATGGTATGTATACAGGGTGAGGCCCTTGGGTGAACATAGGATTCGTTCCTCCAATGGCAGTTTGGTAAGCTTGTGGAATTGTGTTTGGAGGTAAGTTATGTGTTTGGGTTTGTATTTGGGCTTGTGTTTGGCTGGATGAGGGTATATGCCCATAAGGAAACCCATAGTGCACTCCTTTGATTGGTGGAGGTATGGTTAAAGGTGTAGTGTTTTGTGGACTAAAACCAGGAGGGTATAATGGGTCAGCTGGTTCTTCCGGTAAGGATTCCCTTGCCTATTTCTGTTTAGACAGTTGGAGGCCACACAAATTATTGGGATACCTGCAGTTGGGGAAATCGTAGAAAGTATATATAGCAATTTTGTTCGTCTACCTTAAGGTTGTACAGAGGATAAACAAACGAACAACAGATAGATAAACAAATGAATAAATCGTGCAATCAATAAATCGTGCAAATAAACAGGGAAGGGATCAAATATAATGCACACTCAATCAAACGGGCTTGACTCTCTAATGTCCCCAGTGGAGTCGCCATCTATCGCAACCGTAATTTCGACGAGACGACGAACTCGCTAAATTTTGAAAATAGGTTTATTTTAGTAATGTGGAGTCGCCACCAAATTTTTATTTAAGGGAAAAAGATTTGGAAAAAACCTTGACCCGAGGATGAGATTCAAAGTTCGGGAGTCGGTTACGAATGGGGAAGGTGTTAGGCATCCCACTCGCCCATTCCGAAGAACGGTACCCTTAAAACGAGTGTGTGATTTTTGAAATTGTTTGATCCTTTTAATTAGCATGGAAATAAATAACTTGATGGAGGTTAGCCTGACAGGACTTGATCTTGCTCCTACGTATTCCCCGGTGCAATGGGAAACTCAAGGCTTACGTAGTTCTGGTTTGTGAAGGCTTGACCTTTAGAGGTGTTTAATGGGAAGATGATGTTTTGAAAAGTTTTTTCATTTTTTGGAGGAATCTTCAGTCCACTCATGCACAAGGTCCGAGGCGGCTAAGGCAGCACGGGGGCCCATACAAGCTACTAAACGTCGAACAGTAGGTGGACTGCCAGTTCTCCGTCTAGAGTCCGTTGTGTGAAACCGAAGATTCCAAAAACATTTGAAAAAGAACTTTATTTCTGAAAAGGACCCTTAGTCCACTCATGCACAAGGTCCGAGGTGGCTAAGGCAGCACGGGGGCCTATACCAGCTACTAAACGTCGAACAGCAGGTGGACCGCTAGTTCTCCGTTTAGAGTCCGTTGCGTGAGACCGAAGATCCCAAAACATTTGAAAAAGAACTTTATTTTTTAATATAGTAAAGATAAGAAAATGAATGACTTGATATGAAAAAGGAATTTGTTTTGAAGTGAACTTGATTTTTGAGTTTTAGGGAATGAACCTTGACTTGATCAAGGATGAGCTTGACTCGGCCTTGATAATTTTGAGGAGAAAGAAATTTGTTTGAAATTTGGGGAAGTATAGAGGTTCAATTAGGAGTATGGGAAGTATCGGGGTAAAACCAGAACTATAGGAAATTTGGGGTTTAAACTTCAATTGTGAGAAGTTTGGGGTTTAAATTAGCATTATGAGAGGTTTGGGGTTCTTTTCAAGCTTGAATGACCTGATCCTTCAAGCTACTGTGCCGTCCGTACATATAACGTTGGGCTTCTTTTCATTTGTCTTTTAGCCTTTGTTATCCATGCGCCTGGATACTAAAATTCTAGGATTTTCTATTCTCTTGATGTCCAATCTATTATGGTTTATACTTGCTACGAACCAATTTCATCACAAGCCCAGGCTAGCCCATGTGTTCTCATTCATCCTACATCATATTAACAAAATTACTAATCTTTTCCCAAGATACTTCAGTTCTGGGACGTACAGGAAATGCGACTTGCACACATCACCTAAGCATATTCTGGTCATAACACGAGCAGTTAGGTGCAGGCTTGGACAAAAACCAGGGGTGTGGCTTATATGAGCCAGAATCTGTATGAGCCAACATGGCCTTTGCATGAGCGTAGAGATAATGGAATGATGCCAAACAGTTGCCACGGGAGTCACACTCAAGTCCTTTAACTTATGCTGGGCTTCAATTAACATTAAGTATTCTGGTCGTGCGTTTGTGAGCCCAAATGTCGTGAGGTTGCCAAATCGTGACTTCCAAAGTGCAGGTCCTGTCCTATTAATCGAGTGCACAACAACTAACCTTTGAGAATCAATCAACTCCAAGGCATTTTGTCACTTGTTATGTATGGTCTTTGGAGATAGCATCACAGCTTAATTTGTTTACCCGCATGCCCATAATGCTACCTATGTCCCGGCTTAATATTCTTTAAACCTTGAGGCTGTAAAATTTTCCATGGTTAGAAGCACGTATTCATCAATAAAAAGAGACGCCACACATAAGTATTTTCATTTCGTATCACTATTTAACAATTCGTTGTGTAGACAGGGGCATGTCCTGTACCCTCAAAACAAAACCAAGAGTTATAATAGATGAATTTTGAAATGTTGTCAGAATAATCAATCCCCAGCAACTCGACGTGGTATAGAAACTCCCTATGAATGTTTAACCAATACGATAAACCAAACCATGCGCCAAACTAGAGGCTCTTTCGTCATCAGGGTCTCATTGCGAACTCACCGCTTGATTGAAAATTCAATGCACTTAAGATTCAGATGTGATTAATAATGAAATCAGAGAACCTAGCGGCTTCATTGACATCCATCATTATTACCAGATGCTCTGGTGCAATCTGTATTTGATAATCTTATATGAAAGAAAAAGCTAGTAGGAGCAATTTTATCAATTCAAATTCAGGGACACGAGGCATAACATTGCGATTCCAAAACGATCAAAAGCACGTTTAACATCACTGGTCTCTACCCTATTGTGCTTTCTACCCAATCACGATGGTAATGTCTAATAAACCAATTCTTGACCAATCATGGGCAAAATTTCAAAACTAATTTCTCATGAGATAGCGTTTCCATGAAAGATCGATTAACACGTAAACAGGTTGATGTCAAGATTCAGAATCGATGCAAGAAATTGTCACTAACCTGTATGAAGTCCAAGAACCGTGTGCATAAGGGGAATGCTAGTTTCGATGAATCTTCTTTCTCTTTCCCGACAAAATCCGTAAGTAGGAGCAACTGTTTTTACCTAACGAGGTAGCTCCCTGAATAGAAAACTTGCCAAGGATGATCAGAAGCCGAGAGACTCTCCGATTTTCTTTTTACGATGTCCCCTCCTTTGCTAGGTTAATCTTTCCTCCTCCCTTCGAAGACCCTCTTCCCAGAGAAAAATCTGAGGCCCAGCTCCCTCTTCCCTCCTTCTGCTCCTCTCTTTTTCAATTCTGTTTTCTTTTTGTTTTTCTATCTGTTGTTTCCGTTTTTTCGAAACTCGTTTTCTGTTTTACATTTTTTCTTTTTTTCTCTATTTTCAGCTTTTAGTTTTTTTCCATTCTCCTTTTGTGTTTCTTTTTCTTATTTATATATATTTTGTAATTTTTTGTTTTTCATTATTTTACTTTATCATTTCTTTTCTTTTTATTTTTGTTTATTATTTCAAATTTTATTTATGTTTTTCATTTTTATTATCTATTTAATTCCTCTTGTTTTTTTATTTATATTTATATTTTTTCTATTTTTGATTTATTATTTTTTATTTATTTTGATTGTTTTCATTTTGTATTTATCTTCACTTTAATCAACCTTTTTCTTTGTTTGTTTTTTATTTAGTTGTTTTCCGTTTATTCTTTTTTTGTTTCTCTGCTTATCTTTTTTTTGCTTTTTCCTTGTTGCTCTGTTTACTTAATTATTATTTAAATTACTATTGGCTACTTGATTAATTTTAATAATTGGGGGTCTTGGACATAATTTGGTGTTTACAATCCCTCCTAAATTCAAGGTTCCCGAATTTGAAACATATCAAGGAACTAGCTGTCCGAAGAGTCACTTGGTCATGTACTGCAGGAAGATGGTTCCCTGTATGCACGACAATAAGCTGCTTGTCCATTTCTTTCAAGACAGCCTAACAGGGGCAGCTACCAACTAGTATACTTAGTCAGAATGGACACATATCCGTTCATGGAAGGATCTGGCTGAGGCCTTCCTCAAACAGTACCAGTACAATGTGGAGAAGGCTCCAGACCGAACCCAACTCCAGAATATGGCCAAAAAGGAAGATGAGACCTTCAAGCAACATGCTCAAAGATGGAGGGAGTTAGCCGCTCAAGTACAACCTTCATTATCCGAGAAAGAGCTGCTCAGCATGTTCCTCAACACACTCCAAAATCCTTTCTAAGACAAGATGATCGGCAGTATGACCGCAAGCTTCTCCAATATCGTCATCATTGGAGAAAGGATCAAAGGCGGCATGTGCCGCGGGAAGATTTTCCACAAGCCTACAGGTGCAGTCAACGCTCCAATGGATCTTGGGAAGAAGAAGACAAGCAAGACCTGCAACATGGCTTCTAGTCAAGGCCTATACACTCCTCAAGTGGCATATTATGGTCCAGCTGGCTTCCAACCACCACCATATACACCTTACACACCATATCCCTACATCGCCACTACATACTAAACACCATACCCTCCAACTTACAACTATCCAACACAAGTCCGACCACCAACACCATATACGGCCCAAACACAAGCCATGAGCCTAAATACCAATCCAGGCCAAAAAAAGGAGAAGAAACCTGTCCAATTCGACCCCATTCCGATCTCATACACTGAGCTGCTATCGCGCTTAATTCAAAACTCGTTGGTCGCTCCTTATCCTCTAAAGCTGCAAGAACCACTATATCCTAAATGGTATGATGCAAACGCCAGATGCGATTACCATGCAGGATTCATTGGTCATTCCACAGAGGATTGCCTAGCGCTGAAATGAAAAGTACAAAGCCTGATCGACGCAAAATGGCTGGATTTTGGGAGGCTCGCTCCTAACACAAAACAATCCGTTGCCGAATCACGAGAGCCTGTCGACTAGCTGAAAAAGACAGGAGTAGCACAACGGGTTGCCTCGTGCAAGTTGAGATTGAGGATACTCATCCAAAAATTATCATGCTTTTCAAAGTCAATCTTCTGTAAATAAATATCACTAAGAAATACAAAAATTACATTTTTCGTGTTTCTTAAGCATGTGCCTCACATTGTTGGCTTTACTTTTTAAAATCTACCATTCTTTTTCATCCACTCAGCCTGCTTCTTATTCTTACACCTAAAATAGTAAATACCTGTTGGTGATAATGTCATTGCTGTAATAAATAATCTTGAACGTTTTACTAGTCAAGCTCAAAGAGAAAAACCTAATGAGGAAGTAGAATAAACAACCAGGGATTCAAGATCACCATTCAAAATGTCTTGTCCAATAAAAATATCCCGTTGGAACCAAGTTCAAATCCAAGCAAAATTAGGAATGCAAGATAAGATCCGCTGAATTGGAAGCCAAAATGACCCCAACAAGATCAACATCTGACTATATAAAATTCAAGAAAAAGAAGAAAACCCGCTGGATTAAAATAAAAAATGGTCCAAGCAAAATCAGGGTCAAAATTCAAAATTCAAGAAGAAGAAAAACCTGCTGGATTAAAAGCTAAAAACAATCCAGCCAAAAGTAGGGTTAAAGTTCAAAAGATTAAATCGATAAAGGCATGATCAGAAAAGGTCTTGCTAGATTCCAAAAACAATTCAGGAAAAAATAAGATCAAAACAAAAGCTCGCTAGGTCGATAATCCTAAAAAATGACCCAGGCAAAAGTTAGGGCACAATCAAACAGAAGCCCGCTAGGTCGAAAACCCTCAAAGGACTGCCTAGGAAAAAGTTAGGGCACAATCAAGTAGAAGCCAACTAGGTCAACAATCCTCAAAAACGACCTAGGCAAAAGTTAGGGCACAATCAAATAGAAGCCCGCTAGGTTGAAAATCCTCCAAAAGGACCTAGATAAAAGTTAGGGCACGAAAACAAAAGCCCGCTAGGTCGGCAACCCTCAAAGACGACCTAGGCCAATATTAGGGCACACGCATAGCCTGCTTAGGTTGAAAACTGTAAGGGCGATTGATGGGCTTAATTGGGTTTAAGTGATGTCTAATGTTATCATTTTGAGTGAGTTTTATGTTATTGGACTGCATTGGACTTATGTGAAAAAAAATTGGTTAATTTTCAAATTTTAATGACTCTTGACCTTTGTTCATTGTGCAGGCCATATCTTGGGCTATAAAATTGATATTGAAGTGATTCCAGAGGCATTAGAAAGATGAGACAAAGCCCTAAGATAAAATGTATCCCTATATGGCCCAACCTCAATGGATCATAAACTTAGTTGGGCCGAACCGTGACTCAGAGCTCTTATCCAAACAGCCCAGACATGTTTCAGTAAAAAGAGCATATCTAGGGCTACAAAAGTCATTTTCAGATGCGATTAATTTCTAAAGTTCAAGGATACAATTGTATACAATAGTTTTTCAGAAATAAAATCCTAATTCGGCCGTCAACACACTTAAAAGAATTCGGAAAAATAGACGTGAGATAAGGCCCCATATTTCATATCTTGAATTCAAATAACAAAGTCAAACATGAATTCAAGTTCAAACCTAGAAGATCAAGGAAACCAACTCAGATTTATCTTTATTTTAAATTTTTAATTTAAATTTGAATTTTTAATTGGCAAACTAAGTCTATAAAAGGGGAAGCCCTTACACATTGTAGACACACCAAAACTTATTCACAGTTTTCAATAAAGTTTCAATTCTTATCCTCGTTCTTATTCTCATTCTTCTTCTTTCTTTCATAAAAAGTCTCATGAAGGCTAATTTTCTTGGTTGGCTCATTGGTTTTAATTCTATAAGTAAGGGATTTTGAGGTTTTTTTTTAATTGAATTTTTGTTGCGATTTATTTTTCTTTCCCTTTTATACGTTGGAATTGATGTTTGTAATGATAAAATTAGATGTTTAATTTAATCTCATCTTACATGATGAAATTCTAAAACTAGGATTTGCTTAATTCTCTAGTTCATAAGTAAAAAAGGGGTTATAAGGTTTCCTATAAATTGGTGATTTCAATTCCTAAAAATTAATTTGGGGACTTCGAGTGATGCTTAATTATCTGAACATGAATTATTTTAAATTCTATGTGTTATTCTAGTAGGAAATCAAGAATTTAATTGACGCTTGCTTGATTGAATTCGAACCAATTAAGAATAAAAAATTAGTTTTCAAAAAAATTATGTTTTTCTTAAACCTACGATAATCTCGCTTATGAATTGAACTAACGAGTTAATTCGTTTTTAATATTATAAATTCATTTTTCTTTTACCCAAAGTAAATTATAAATCTCCCAATTTTTTCTACATTTGAATTCAATCAAATTGTTTTCCAAGGTCCTTGAGAGACGACCAAGGTTGTGCCTTGTACTGCAATTTTTTTTTTACCTTTATTTCATTTTGATCCGACCGCGACATCGGTTATCAAAATTGGCGCCGTTGCCAGGTGTAAACACTCAATTATGTCTGAGGCCCCCAATCGTTAAAACTAACCAAAAATTAAGTTAATTAAAAATTTGAAAAGATATAAAACAGAAAGAAGAAAGAACAGAAAGCAGAAAATACAGAAAACAGAAAGCAAAAAAGAAAAATAAAATAAAATAAATAAACAATAAAAAAAAGGGAAATTAAAGAATAAGTAAAAATTATAAATAAATACAAAAAATAAAAATAAAAAATGAAAATTGAAAAAAAAAAGTTGAAAAATCAAAAATAGGGAACAAAAATTTTGAAATCAAGGGGGTTGGCTTTTGCCTCTTGGAAAGTGGGTGGCTTTTGGCCCTTGCTAAGAGAGAGGGGGCTGGCCTTTGGCTCTTTGAAAGAGCTTGACCCTTGTCAAGAAGGGGAGGTGTCTATAT
The DNA here is from genome assembly GCA_026541065.1 of Canavalia ensiformis. NCBI lineage: Eukaryota > Viridiplantae > Streptophyta > Magnoliopsida > Fabales > Fabaceae > Canavalia > Canavalia ensiformis. The sequence goes on along the minus strand of JAMKYM010000200.1, from coordinate 13,067 downwards.
ATACCTACGAACGGGAAAAGAAGGGGTTTTTTTTTACTTCTTGACATTTTTTGGGAAGAAATCGGGGACCAACGCAGAGAGGAGAAGCACATGAGGGAGGGGATTTTAAGAATTTTGAAGGGAGGACCTAGGAGACTCTAAACCTCTGCCTTCAAACCAGTTCTTCATCACCTTCCAATCGAGGTTAGATCCTACTTTTATTCTGCTTAAGTTTCGTGCTTCTTCTCGGATTTCCGAGCTCATTTTCGTCTCTGGTTTTCGTTTTCATATTTGATTAGTCAAATGATCCTCGATTTCGACGATTTTTGCTGCATTCTCTTTTCCTTTCTCTCTAGTTTCTGGAAAGATATTATTTGTTCTATTTGGATCTGAAATGAAATTTTAATCTCCTGACTACCGAAGCATGTTCATCCTGGTGGACAAATTAACCTAGCTTGTTTGATTTGTGCATAACTTGCTCATTTCTGGTTGGATTTATGTCAAACTTGTTTTGTTTGATTCCTATAATCCATATCTTTCAATTAATGGGTTTTAATTTTTCAGATATACCAAAAATATTTTTTAAAAATTCTGAGATTTGAATTCAAATTTTTGCGCCAAAATCTTGTGTGTTCTTGAGCTTGATCTTCATCTCTGTTTTTCGTTTTTGTGTTTAATCAGTCAAATGATCTTTGATTTCCGTGATTTTTGTTTTTTTTATTTTTCTTTCTCTCTAGTTTCTGGAATGATATTATTTGTCCAATTAGGATCTGAAATGAAATTTTAATCGCCTGATTACCGAAGCATGTCCATCTTGGTGCACAAATTAACCTAGCTTGTTTGATTTGTGCATAACTTGCTCATTTCTGATTGGATCTATGTCAAACTTATTTTGTTTGATTCCTTTAATCCATATCTTTCAATTGATTGGTATTTATTTTTCAGATCCACCAAAAACTGTTTTTTAAAAATTCTTAGATTTGAATTCAAATTTTGGCGCCAAAATATTATGTGTTCTTGAGGTTGATCTTCGTCTCTGTTTTTCATTTTCGTTCTTAATTGGTCAAATGATCTCTGATTTTGGTGATTTTTGTTGTGTTCTATTTTTCTTTCTCTCTAGTTTCTGTAATGATAATATTTGTCTAATTTGGATTTGAAATGAAATTTCTATCGCTTGATTACTGAAGCATGTTCGCAATTCTTTTCCTTAACTTCAAATCAAGTCAAGTTTATGTTAAATCAAGTCCAATTCAAGCTCGACATTCAAAATAAATTTCCGTTTTCAACTATTTTCTTCAAAGAAAATTGCTTCCTCCCAAAAAACACTCCTCTGCTTCTGATAGTCAAAATAAATTTTCCTTTTTTCCGTAAAAATAGAAACTCTTTTTAAATATTTTGGGATTCTTGGTCTCACGCGACGGGCTCTAAATGAGGGACTGGCAGTTCACATGCTGTCCAACGTTTAGTAATCTGTATAGGTCCTCGTGCTGCCATAGCCGCCTCGGGTCTTGTGCATGAGTGGGCTAAAGGTCCTTCCAAAAATAAAAGCTCCTTTTAAATGTTTCGGGATTCTTGGTCTCACGCGACAGGCTCCAAATGGGGGACTGGCGGTTCACCTGCTATCCAATATTTAGTAGTCTGTATAGGCCCCCGTGCTGCCGTAGCTGCCTCGGGTCTTGTGCATGAGTGGGCTAAAGGTCCTTCCAAAAACAAAAATCTCTTCAAAATGTCATTTTTCCTTTAAACACCTCGGAAGGTCAAGCCTTCACGAACCAAAACTACCTAAGCCTTGAGTTTCCCATTGCACCGGGGAATACGTAGGAGCAGGATCAAGTCCTGTCAGGCTAACCTCCATCAACCTATTTATTTTCAAATTAATTAAGGGATCAAACTATTTTCAAATAATCACACACTCAATTTAAGGGTACTGTTCCTTGGAACAGGTGAGTGGGGTGCCTAACACCTTCCCTACTTGTAACCGACTCCCGAACTTCGGATCTCATCCTCGAGTCAGGGTTTTTTCCAAATCTTTTCCCTTAAATAAAAATTTGGTGGCGACTCCATATTATCAAATAAAATTCTATTTTTATATTTTAGCGAGTTCGTCGTCTCGTCGGAATTACGGTTGTGACATCGGGGACCTCATGGTTCGCATTCATCCCATTACATCCATCTCATCAAATAATTATTTCAAGCATCAAAAAAGCAATCAATAAGATTAAAACATTACATCGTCTCTATTCAAGCATCACAAACATCACATCCTTGATCATTCAAGTATCTCAATAAGCATTCACTCATTCAAGCATTTCATAATTCATTTTTCAAAACTAATTAAGACATGGATAAAATTTCCCGAATCAATCATAAGTAAAAGACTTCCAAAGATCAAGTTCAAACTGGGGAAAATGCTTGCCCACAAAAATCCAATTTGAGGTCATCCTCAAATTTTGAGTCAAGTCCAAACCGGGGCAAATGCTTGCCCACAAAAATCCAATTTGAGGTCATCCTTAAATTTTGAGTCAAGCTCAAACTAGGGCAAATGCTTGCCCACACAAAAATTCAATTTGAGGTCATCCTCAAATTCTGAATCAAGTTCAGACTGGGGCAAACGTTTGCCCAGGAAGGATTTAAATTCAAAGAACCAGATCAAAATTGGGGCAAACATTTGTCCAGATAATTCAAGTTAGGACAATTGACAATTTCAATTCAAAATTCAAGCTAAGGCAAACATGTGCCCCGGAAAATTCAAGAGGAGGCAATCCTCAATTTCATCGAGATTCAAACTGGGGCAAACGCTTGCCCAAAATCCCCTCCAGTTAAGGCATTCTTCGATTGCCAAAAATCTTCGAAACTGGGGCAAAAAGTTTGCCCAAAGTTCCTTCAAATCAAGACATTCCTCAATTATCAAGAATTTTCTAAATTAGGGCAAAATGGTTGCCCAAGTTTCTTCAAGAGAATAATTATCAAGTGCTTAAAAAACCTTCAAGTTCAAGGTAGAATAAGCAATTTATTTTTATTCAAGAGAAAAACACATTTCAAAATAAGATTGTCCGAGGGTAGTTGAAGAAGAAGTCCACAGTCTCTCCTCACATGCCTTCCCAAGACACATCAGATTGTTTTCCATAGCTGTCCTGACAGGTCATTCTCTCACCTGCATTAACAGGCCGTCATTTTATTTACAACACCTGTCTTAACAAGTCATATTTCTTGTCTTAACAAGCATCTATCTTCATTCCATCCTGTCAACAACAGGACCTTTACACCTTGCCTACCCTAACAGGCCATGGGTTCTACGCCCTCAAACTTGTCTCCACGGGTTGTTCGATTCCTGCCTGTCTTAACAGGTTCACTTCTTTCCTGTTAGCAACAGGATTTTTCCTCTATACCTGTCTTAACAGGTTTTCATCATTCTGCTTAGCTTGTCCTAACAGGACTTCATAATTCTGCTATACTTATCTTAACAGGCGTCTTTCCTCCATCCTGTCAACAACAGGACTTTTACATTTTTCCTGTCTTAATAGGTCATTTTCATTTTCCTTTGCCTGTCTAGCGGGCTCGCATCTTTCCTGTCAACAACAGGACCTCATCTGCATTTCACCTGCCTTAACAGGTCATTTTATTTCATTTATCCTGGCAACAACAAGATTTCATCATTTGCATTTATCCTAGCAACAGCAGGATTTCATTTGCATTCTTCTCGGCAACAGCGGGATCTCATTTGCATTCTCCTGTCAACAACAGGACCTCAAGCATGTTTAAATTCAATCCACCTGTCTTAACAGGTTTGCATTCATCCTGTCAACAACAGGATTGCATTCATCCTGTCAACAACAGGATTGCATTTGCATTCTTCCTGGCAACAGCAGGACTTCATTTGCATTTTCCTGTCAACAATAGGACATCAAGCGCGTTTAAATTTTGTCTACCTATCTTAATAGGCTTACATTGATCCTAGCAACAGCAAGATTTCATTTGCATCTTTTTCGGCAACAGCGGGACCTCATCGGCATTCTTCCTGTCAACAACAGGACATCAAGCATGTTTAAATTCTGTCCACCTGTCTTAACAGGTTTGCATTTATGCTGGCAACAGCAGGATTGCGTTTGCATCTTTCCCAGCAACAGTGGGATCTCATTTACATTCTTCCTGTCAACAACAAGACATCAAGCATGTTTAAATTCTTTCCACCTGTCTTAAGAGGTTTGCATTTATCCTGGCAACAGCAGGATTTCATTTGCATCTTTACCAGCAACAGCGGGACCCCCTTTTTGCAATCCTTACCGTCAGCAACGGGATTTCCATCAAGTTTACATTTTTGCATTCTTTGGCCTATAGTGTCAGGCCACCCTCAAGTTTACATTTTTGCATTCTTTGCCTACGATGTCAAGCCTTGCATGTTTAATTTCTGCACGTTGGCCTATACTATCAGGCCCTGCATGTTTAATTTCTGCACTCTGGCCTATACTGTCAGGCTCTGCACGTTTAATTTCCGCACTTTGGCCTATACTGTCAAGCCTTGCATGTTTACTTTCTGCACTCTGGCCTACACTGTCAGGCCTTGCATGTTTACTTTCTGCACTCTGGCCTACACTGCCAGGCCTTGCATGTGTAATTTCCGCACGTTGGCCTATACTGTCAGACCCTGCATGTTTAATTTATGCACTCTGGCCTATACTGTCAGGCTCTGCATGTTTACTTTCTGCACTCTGGCCTATATGTTAGTCCTTGCATGTTTAATTTCCACACGTTGGCCTATACTGTCAGGCCCTGCATGTTTAATTTTTGCACTCTGGCCTATACTGTCAGGCCCTGCACGTTTAATTTCTGCACTTTGGCCTATACTGTCAGGCCCTGCATGTTTAATTTCCGTACTTTGGCCTATACTGTCAGGCCCTGCAAGTTTAATTTCTGCAACTCCGGCCTACACTATCAGGCCCTACATGTTTACTTTCTCCACATTGGCCTATACTGCCAGGTCGTGCATGTTTACTTTCCGCACTCTGGCCTATGTTGTCAAGCCCTGCATGTTTAATTTCCGCACTTTGGCCTATACTGTCAGGCCCTGCATGTTTAATTTCTACAATTCCAGCCTATACTGGTGAGGCTCGCATGTTTACTTTCTGCACCTTGGCCTATACTGTCAGGCCCTGCATGTTTAGTTTCCACACTTTGGCCTATACTGTCAGACCCTGCATGTTTAATTTTCGCACTTTGGCCTATACTGTCAGACCCTGCATTTTAAATTTCTGCATTCCGACCTATACTGTCAAGCCCTGCATGTTCACTTTCCTCACTTTGGCCTGTGCTGTCGAGTCTTGCATTCTGGTTTCCTGCACTTCAGCAGTGTTCATAGTCTAATTAGGCTCCCAAGCCTCACACATTCAAACCCCACCGATTTAGTACGTGAAGCCGACAAAGTCATTAAGAAGCCACCATCTCCCAGGCATTCATCTTCAAGCCCAAAGCCTTCCACGCTTCTGCGAAAGCCGCCTCGGACATAATGTGTTCACGTCTTTACTCATCTCCTATCCTGATAATCTAAAGAATCATCTCTCATATTATCTGGCAAGAAAATGAGTAAAGAGGGGAAAACTGTAAACACCCAATTATGTCTGAGGCCCTACCCCAAAATCAATTATTTAGTAAATAATAATTTAACTAATGGAAATAAAACGTAATAAAGTGGAAAAAAGAAAAGAACGAATAAATGGGATTGATAAAGAGACGCTGATAAACAAAACCAAAAAACCAAGTGTGAAAAAAAAAAGAGAAAAAGGGAAAAGAGGAAAAACAAAAATTGAAAAATAAAATAAACAAATAATGAATAAATAACAATAATAAAAATAAATATACGAGAATAATAATAAGACCTCACAAGATTAAAAGGAAAAGAAAGAAAGAAAGAATTTGAAAATTAAGAAGAAAAAGGAGAAAAGAAAAAAGAAAATAAAAAAATAATAAATAATAAATAATAAAAATAATAATAATAATAAATCATATAAAAGAAAAATAAATAAAATAAAATAAATAAATAAATAGAAAAAATTTCATTAAAAATAAAACATAAAAGAAAATGAATAAGGGAAATAGAAAAAGGAAAATTAAAATGAAAAAGAACATAGATAATTGAGGAAAAACAAAACAAAAATAATTAAAATAACACGAAAATAAATAAATAAGAAAAATAATAAAATTGAAAAAGGCGGAAAGGAGAAGGTTGTGGATATAAAAGGAACGAAATGCATCCAGGAAAGGGGTTTTTTCCTTTTGGAGGGTCTTAAAATGAGAAAGGCCAAAGGAAGTGAGGGAAGTCTCTCTCAGGTTTTGAGAAGATTTCTCCTAAAGCTGTTGATAGCTCTTCGGTATTCTTTATTTTCCTCCATTGATTTCTTCACTCTGTGGTGGTGGATTGGATTTCCAGCGAACCAAGGAGTTGCTACTAAAGGTCCAAGTGTAGTTCCACACGAAGAGAGCCGAGTCGGTTTGCAGGTTTTTGGCATCGTTGAGGTCAATTACCTCTTATCATCGTTGTCTAATTACTAGCGATGTCTAAATCAAAATTATTTCATTTCTCTCAATTGTATGTGAATGGAACTATACTGCTAAATATATCGCTGCGATTTCTATAATTCCATTGGATGTTAATTCACTTTGTTCGATGAGTGGAAAGTGTAGATAGAACCTTGTTTAGATGTTGAAACTGTGTGATAAAAAGCCATAGATCGAGCGATGATCCGAACTACAACAAAACTAAAGGTTATAGGAAAGTGATAATCCGGATGTATGAATCCACCTTGGATGGCTGGCACGGATCAGCATAAAAGAGACACGAACCAGTGAACAGTCGATGAATCGATAAAGAACACTAATCCTTGGGTTACCGATTCGGAACCTTAATGGAGCATGAATCTACTAGGGTGTTAGTGTCTCTATTTCAGCACGGAACAGAGGATCATACAAAATATAGTAGGTGGCCAAACATGTGAAAGGGAAAGGCAATAGGCCAACTCTTGAGAGTAACCCAGCGAGGCAACAACCCGCGTTCAAAGTCATAATGGCCTCTCGCGAGTCAGAGCCTAACTCCCTTATGGCTAAACACGTCATGGAGGGGCCACGCCTAAGTTACAGTCATAGTCCGAATAAGACGTCGAGGGTCAGTTGCACCGGATTAAGAATGAATGCTATAATGTCAACTAGGCTCAGATCCTCGGCCTCCACCCAGAACAATGGAGCTCCCGAACAGTTCTTTTAGCCCCTCACTCTTGATAACATGACGGTGGCAGATCGTGAACATGACTCCAATAATGCTGAAAAGCTCGCATTCACTGAGACCAATGAAACCGCGAGTTAGTCGGTCATATGCCCCAACCACGAGAGGGTAAGACGTGGTGCGCGTCTGACGTAGGGATTGTCCAAGTGCAGGTGCCGATTAGAACCGCGTAGTCATGATATTTAGCGGCCGGAAGAGGGATCAAGCGAAGTAAGATTAGCATGTTGGGAACCCACAAGAAGATTAAGATAGCTGATACTTCCTCAATACGGGGTCGACAAGTCCAGCTCTAAACAGTCATATCGCAATGGCTCCAAGGTCCCTTAACATCGACGTATCCAAGAAAAGGGAAACCAAGCTATGGGCAGGACAAAATTCTAAAACCACGCAACGACGTGCACCAAGAGTGTTCATGCAAGAAGCCGGATGAACACGCTCAATCCAAGGCCACTAACCTCCCCCGACGAGCGTAGAGCTATGCCAAATGGTCTCCCTATGCATGCGGCAAGGCCCCTCTTCCACGAACCAAGTCCCTAGCCAGCTTGAGTCGATCCCGGGAAGCGTGAATTATTTGAGGTTGAGCACAAAAGGAGTGTTTCATAATTGGATGATGGCACCAGACATGGATCAGTTCGAAGCGTATTTCCGACGAGCAGATTTGGACGGAGATGGCAGAATCAGTGGCGTTGAGGCTATGTCCTTCTTTCAGGGATCCAACTGGCCTAAATAAGCTCTTGCTCAGGTATGGCCATATGCTGATCAGGCCAAAAATGGTTTCCTGGGGCGGAACAAGTTTTATAATGCGCTGAGGTTAGCAATTGAGGCTCAGAGTAAGAGAGATTTAACGCTCGATATTGTGAAGGCTATGTTGTTTGGTCCCGCTACTGCTAAAATCCCCGCATGTAGGTATTCGAGCAGGTCCAGAAGATTGGACAGGGCTGCCCCTGATAAGGTGAGGGATATGAGAGGTGGCTCACACCAACATGACCCTGGGACAATGAGGGATCCTTACTGGATGGGTGTTCGACAAAAGAGTGCATGCAGAAGATGACAAGGCCTAAGGGCCCACCAGCAAATCCTACTTAAGGCCTTGAATCTCTCGAAACTGTAATTAAGCCCCTCAATTTCCCAAAATTGTAATTAATCCCCTAAACTTCCCAAAATTGCAATTAAGCTCCCTAAACTGTCCAAAATTATAATTTATCCCCTCAATTTCCCAAAATTATAATTGAGCCCCTCAATTTCCCAAAATTGCAGTTAAGCCCCTAAAGTTCTCAGAATTACAATAGAGCTCCTCAATTTCCCAAAACTGCAATTAAACCCCTGAATTCCAAAAATGCAATTAAGCCCCTCAATTTCCCAAAAATGCAATTAAGCCCTTGGACCTCCTGAAACTCCAATCAAGCCCTTGTACTTCTCCTAATTCGAATCGAACCTCCATACTCGCATATGCTCTTAAATCACGTTCGATTTCTATTAGTTGCCGCCCCCAAAATAAAAATTTCGTTTTGCATTTCCTGATCTCACATGACGAGCTCTAAACATGAACTGGTAGCTTTTTCTGTTGTTCGATGTTTAGAGATTCGTATGGGTCCAAGTGCAACCGTAGTTGTCTTGGGCCTTGTGAACATGTGGATTGGGAATGCCCTTTTAACAAATAAAAACTCATTCTGCATTCCCTAATCTCACGCGACAAGCTCTAAGCATGAACTGGTAGCTTTTTCTGTTGTTCGCTGTTTAAAGTTTCGTATGGGTCCAAGTGCAGCCGTAGTTGTCTTGGGCCCTGTGCATATGTGAATTGGGATTGCCCTTAACTTTCTCAAACAAATAAAAAACTCATTTTGCATTCCCTAATCTCACACGACAAGCTCTAAGCACGAACTGGTAGCCTTTTCTGTTATTTGCTGTTTAAAGACTCGTGTGGGTCCAAGCGCAGCCGTATTTGTCTTGGGCCCTATGCATATGTGGTTTGGGAATTGTCTTCTCTTTCTCAAGCAAATAAAAAACTCATTTAACATTTCTTAATCTCACGCAACGGGCTCTGAGCACGGACTAGTAGCTTTTTTTGCTGTTCGCTGCTTAGAGATTCGTATGGGTCCAAGTGCAGCCGTAGTTGTCTTGGGCCCTGTGCATATGTGGATTGGGAATGCTCTCCTTTTCAAACAAATAATAAAAAAACTGTTTTGCGTTTCCTAATCTCACGCGACGAGATTTAAGCATGAACTGGTAGCTTTTTCTGCTGTTCGATGCTTTGAGATTTGTTTGGGTCCAAGTGCAGCCGTAGTTGTCTCGGACCCTGTGCATATGTGGATTAAGAGATTCCTTCAAAAAATCGGCAAAGTACTATGTTCGTTTTCAAATACTCCTTCCTCAAATTTATTCGAAGGTCAAGCCTTCACAAACCAGAACTACGTAAGCCTTGAGTTTCCCATTGCACCGGGGAATACGTAGGATCAGGATCAAGTCCACATCAATTAAGGGATCAAACAATTTTCAAAAATCACACACTCAGTTTAAGGGTACCGTTCTTCGGAACGGGCGAGTGGGGTGCCTAATACCTTCCCTACTCGTAACCAACTCCCGAACTTCAAATCTCATCCTCAAGTTAGGGTTTTTTCCAAGTATTTTCCCTTTAATAAAAATTTGGTGGCGACTCCACATTAATCCCATAAAATTCTATTTTCAAATTTTAGCAAGTTCTGGAAGCCTGCGTCAGAATACGGTTGCGACAATGTCTAACACATATATAATAGTTGCTATGTATGCACCAAGTTTCGTGTGAGGAAGATCTAATAAGAGATTCTTGTACTTTTTTATTTATTGGTTCTACTATTTTATAGATTAATTTTCTATCTTCCAATAATGACAAATTAATCTCACTATTAGTATAATTTTGGATGCACATCTGTAGTTATAGCTCCATATGTCATAATCTCATATATACATCATTGTTTCCTCCTACACTCTTTGTATGATCAATTGCATCGTCAAAGTAAAACCAATTACAAAACCCCAATCTCTATCTGGTAACTTGAGCAAAGAATAGGGATGGAAGTGAACAAGGCCGTCCGACAGAGGCCTATGGCTCGGCTCGTTTAAAGCCTACTTAGGTTCCACTCGTTTAATAAATAGATAGGCTCAGGCTTGTTAAAAAGCCTTTTTAGATAAACAAGTCAGGCCTAGGCTTATAAAAAAGCCTATTTAACCTATTCAGGGGCCTATTTATATTTATATATTATATATTTATATTTATTTTAATATATTATATTTATATAATATTTATTTTGTATTTTATTTCCATAATATTAATAATATATATATGTTTTAGGCTTATTTAATGACCTTTTTATTTTGTAGACTTTAAGTTTGCAAGCTTTTTTAATTATTTATTTATATAGGCTTTAAGTTTATTTATTCATTTTTTGTAATGTAGGCTTTTAAACCAGGCTTGCAGGTCTTGTAGGCTTTAAATCAGGCTAGGCATTGATAGAAAAAAAAGCCTTTAACAGGTAACAAGCCCAGGCTCAGGCCTCAATAATTTTAAACAGGCCAGACCTGAACACTCAAAACCTAGCTCGGCTCGACCTACTTCCATCCCTAGCAAAGAAACAATCTTTGGCGTAGTCACTAACACCTACTGTGTAGATCAAGTCTTTGTCTGGGTATGGTTCTGCATATCTCTCCCATAACCCATATTGCCTAAACTTGCCAATTATAATACACTAACACTATAACAATTATATAAATAGTTTTAAAAGATGTTATAAAAAGTTTATTAAAATAATTTACGATCTGTATAATAAGCTTGTTTAGTTAATTTCAATAATTTTATTAGTATCACATATTAAAATATTTTGTTGTTAAGTTTATTTCAGCAAATTTAAAAATATACCACCTAATCTTATTGTCTCTTTAAAGAGGATCTTTCAGAATGCCTTAGGCTTACTATGGAAATGAGGATACCTCTGCAATGTATAGTTATTCTTAGACAAAAAATGTCGTAAGCCCTTAAGCCAAACCATGTTAAATGTGCAATTATAATATTAATGGGTCTGCAATGAGCTTGTATCTAATGTTTGATACATTGGCGCGTCTTCCCTCCTTCTTGGTGAATTTGGTATTCCCTTAAATGTCTAGAGTGAAATATTTACAGATGAATTTTTTCCATATAATTTTGAAGCTTATCTCAAATTTTCATTTCACTCTATTGTTAAGCATATAGGTAGATAGAGAGTTTCTCATTTAAGAAAAACAATACTATTTAAGGTGCTTTCGACCTGAGAATGTTAAACAAATTTATTTATTTTTTTGGGTAAAAGTTAAAATATCTACTTATTTTACTTGGGTGTTGGGTTTTAAATTTTAAGCTTAATCTTAAAACATATATCAAAAGTGAATATATTTTACACTAACATTTAAGAATAGATATTGGTACCGTATGACTTAATAGTTTTCATTATGTTAATAATTATATAAACTGTCAAACTCAATAATTGAAGTAACAACATATTACTAGAAATAAAGTGTTTTTTTTTAATATTTAATAGTGAATGAAAATCAATTTCAAGAGATTTTGAAGTACAAACTAAATTAGTCTAAGACATGCTTTTAATTTTATAAATTGTATAATCAAGACTTGTGTTCGCAAAAACAAGATTCTGTATTTAACTGCACTTTATAAGTTTATATACAAAGCGTAATGGATTGTGCATGGTTGCTCGTATGATAAGTATGTTAAAAATTAGATGATTAATAAATAAAAATAATATGTAAGTATTTTAAATTTGAAACTTATTATTTAATTATATACGTTGTCATTAATTATTTTCAAAGTATTTTATTTTACATTTGAAAAAAATTATTGGTAATCAATACTTAGTACTTCATTTGCTTTTTTTTCTTTACCCACTTTCGATTATTTTAATTATCTGTTCATTTAAAAACTTAAGATAACAAGAATGACTATATTTATGACCATAACTTCTCTCGACTTAATTTTAAATATTAACACACTTATCAAATAGAAAAGAAATAGTAAAATTCATATTGAGAAGTTAAAAATAAATTGTGTAAAAAAGTTAAAATATAATTATGCTTCTTAAATTATATATTACTATCTTTCAAATTAAATAGAAAAAAATAATAAATTCAAGTCATTAGTTGCTTCATAAATCTGAAGGTAATATATCTTAATTACTTCCTCTGTTTTATTTTATTTATCATTTGATATTAATTGTCTTACATGTATTGACAATTAATGTTATTGGATGACCTTAACTAGAAATCCTATAGTCATATTTAACTAAATTATATTTTAAACATGAGCAATTACTAATATTTTCTCTCCATTCTTCATTTGGATCTATAAATAATGATAAATTTAAAAAAAATAATGTCTTGCTAATTATAGATAAAAGAAAATGGCATTTATTTTTCTAAAAAAAGAAAGTGGAAGTTAGGAAATTTGTATTCTTTGAATCAATTAAAAAAAATTAAATTTATTAATAAATTTGAGTAAAAAAAATATTCGTGCAAACAAACAACCCAAGCTTTTTTATCCCAAATCTCAAATATCAACAAAGAAACAAAATCGAATTTGTAGTAACTGCATCAAAGATAGCGGAACAAACCTACTGTAAGTGTTAGAACATTAGTAACAGACGAAGATAGTAGAACAAACCTACTCTAACTTCTACACTTAAACATTACAATAATGAAGAACAACCATTGGAAGCTATTATCCCACCCTTACTTTTTCCTTTTTCGTCCTAGTAGAGCTGCCAAAACATTCTCGCATTATACGCGTTTCTTTTGT
>JAMKYM010000194.1:0-263219 GCA_026541065.1 Canavalia ensiformis | reverse complement strand
GCTCGGTATTTAAAAGGAAATATGCTTCCTGTGGGTTTCGAACCCGTCTCCGAGCTGGTCGCCATCTAACCACTAGGCCGAGCGTCACAGTGTCAACGCCTTTCAATTAATTCTTAAGTTTGCGAAGCCATGACAAGGATTTTGAAATTAAAATTCGTTAAGAAGGCTGACTTGAGGACGGGGAGATACTGCACTATCTACTCACCTACCTCTGGGTTATCCGATTTTCCCGATTTATGTCTCGTTGTCTCCGTATATACCCACGAGGCTCGGCACTCATCTCTCAGTAGAGTGCGGGGGCCAAGAAATGCTGTCCATTTCCTTTCAGGCCGGATAAGCCCATTTAAGACATGCTGCCTGGCCCATCCGCAAGCGTTTGGGAGAGCTTTTAAAAGAGAAATGTAGTGCGCAGGGCTCGAACCCCGGATCCGAGAGAAGATTGATGGTGTACTTAACCAATAGTACATGCATCGCCCGATTGGATCCGCATAAAACCTTTGGCCCTGCCTTATCCATATGACCGCACGCAGTACCGACTCAGGTGCGTGGGCGCTCGTATGGCTTCTGTCCGTCACGTTCGCATATGTCATCCCACCCAATTCTACAAAGCACTGTGCTTATTCCTGCTTGTCTCTCTGCTTTGCAACGTCCATGATAGTTGCATCATCTAGTTAGTTGAAGTCTTATGCACTACAGAATAGGTTATCAAATCCTAGACTTCTCACTACCCCCTTTATAGTACCATAAATGACATTTTGAGAAGGAAACCCGTGACAAGTTTAGTTACTACGATTCAGTGAACTTCCACAGTATCTTGAGGTAAATGAGCCATAACATTTCAAACTCCCTGATGCTCACGTCTAGATTCTTTAAATATGGTCTTGAATATACGTGATTGTTACAGAGGACTCAAAAGGAGCGCTAAAGCCAGAGCAGGTATATGAAGCCGGCCCCATTCGCACTGGACGGGAGTTCCTAGAATCTTTTGCCCGGTCTCTCGTTATATTTGCTGAGAGAGCTCACGGTATGGACGAACTGCTTTAATGGCGTGCGGGAGAGCGGGAAGTATGCCATGCCAAACAGATTCTTCGGGCGGGGTTTTAATCATAAGACAATGAGTCTAAACCCATTCATGTGACACATGTCCGGGGGTAAAGGTGCAAGCATCAATAGCTAGTAATATATGTGAACTCCAGCTAACGTCAATTGAAAAATTTATATACAAACGAGTTTCTCCCAAGACTTGTTGCAGAAAAATAAGCAAGAAACTCCTTCACGAACTCGACTCCTCAAGTAGATCGACTAACAATGTTTCACCTAACCGAAATCGGCGTCGCGACCCTCGTTAGCACCTGTGAGAGCAATTCTTCTTTGTTGCTATTCAAGCGTCTTGCAGCGATCACCTAGGCTTGTTATTCCCGGGGACCGTTATATACGAGGATTCATATCACAACCAAAATCAACGGTCGTCACTGAACCATGATAAACGTAAGCCGAGATAGGTTGCCATGTCACCTCGGATGGAATTCCACTGACAGCGTCAAAGCCGTTATTTCCGCATGGAGTCGACGCGTTTTAATAGACCCAACCAATCACTTATTTGTTAGCCAACTTCAAGAGTTTAGGACTCTTTTGCATTCAGCTAAAGGAGGGCTTGAGCATATCATAAGAACACCAAGAACTATCTAGTTTTATTGCGGGGTCATTCCCATCACAGGTAGCTATAGATTTTTGCCATATAAATGCACTAAATTGAAAAGCAATCCAATTCGTTCGAAGGAGAGCTTGAGTACGATGCAAGAATGCAAAGAATTATTCAATCTAAACATAGAAATGCAATGAAAAGCAACTTATTCAACCAAATGCAATAGTAATGAGTGAAGAGACGAGACCCCGAACCCGTCACCAAGCTTTGGACACAGTCGGCCTGTGGGATGTAGTGCCGATTTCTTTCTTCCCTCACGCTGCGCCGTTGAGAAGGATCTTTGTGAAAGGAGAAGTTGCTTAAGCCAAAAACCTTTCCTTTCGAATTATCAATGACCTTCCTCCGGAGTTTTGATTTCAAGATCGAGCCTCAGTTAGCTTGAATTACTTGGAAGTGGTCAGTGTGAAGCTCCTCTTCCCTGGAAAGACCGATGTCGAACCTGCCTCCACCCAAGGTGTCCTCTCCCCTTGTTTTGCTCACAAATTTTTCCAGTTAAGCCCAAAACCCCCTCAAGAGCTCTTGCTTAGACCCTTTAAAGCCCTTTTTTCTTTTTTGAGATTTTTCACCTTAGACAAGAGTCAAGCTTTTTCAAAGGGCCAAAAGCACCCCTTCCTCTTGGCCAAAGCCAAGCCTTTTCCAGCAGCCAAAAGCCACCTCTTGATTTCAAATTTTATACCTTCCTCTCTTTCTTTGATTTTTCAAACTTTACGTATTTATTTTTCAAATTTTTGTTTTTATTTATTTATTTATTGTTTATTTTCTTTTTCATTATTTTTCGAATTTTGTTTTTATTTATTTTTTATTTCCAGTTTCCTTATTATGCTTTTTTTTGTTAAGATTATATTTATTATTTTTCTTTTCTTCTCTTTTTTCCTCTTTTCCAAAAGTTTTATTTCTTGTTTTCCTCTTTTTTTGTTATTTTATTTATTTTGTTGTTTTTTTTATCTTTTTTTATTAATTTTGTTTTTTTTTATTATATTTTTTCCAAATTTTATTTTTACTTTTGATTTATTATTATTTATTATTCCCTTCTATGCCTTTTCCCAAAAGCTTCATTTATTTTGTTTTGCTCTTTCTTTTTCCTTTTTTTTGTTTTTTTTTTCATTTTGTTGTCTTTTTCTCTGTTTACCTGTCTTTCTGTTTTTCTATTTTTTATTATTTTTCCATATATTTTTGTTTATTATTTAATTTAGTTTGGGTTTCTTGATTAATTTTAATAGTTGGGAACCTCGGACATAATTGAGTGTTTACAGATGGCAATGGTCTATATAGACATGAGTAACGTGAACTAGACGACAAAGCTTCATGGATTACTAATCACTGCCGAAGCCAATGTTAGGATATACTTTTCCTTAGGACATCTCTTCCTTATGGAAGTCTTGAGCCCGAACTTCTCCACCACAAGTTTTGTGATTCCCCCTGTGAGGTCTTTTTATCTAAAAGCACAGGTGTTTCCACCTCCTCCCCAGTGTGATACGGATGCGTGGAGCTCCTACTATTGAGGAATCTTCTTCCTAAGAGGGGAATTTGATCCCCAGACTCCATCTTACTAACATAGTTCGGTCACGCATGATCATTGCAGCGTGAGCTCAGCCCTCTATCTCGAGTGTCATACTTGTTTCGCTTACCTATCACAGGAAGTCCGCGGGCGGATGCCTCATGTCTTGGTCTGGAGCACGTGGCTGTGAACATTTTCATCCACCAGGCTTAGGGAGATTTCATGGATCCTACAAAGATGTTTCAAGGCAGCAAAAGAGTTGAAGTCATGCTTTAATAATGCAAATTTTTGTGCAGCGGATAGGACGTAAGCTTTATCCAACCTATTAATCTGTTAGTATTAAGCTAACCCATTTGTATCTCTTGTATTAAGTAGGCGTAGGGAAATAATTATCCAAATTTGGTATGTGCATTATGGTGTGTAATATATGTATGAAAATGGCTTAGTGCCAAAGACTATGATGGACATGTAAGATGGAAAATATCATTATGTAAGTTTTGTATTCTATATGAATGTCACAAATCGTATATTACAATGAGATAGCTAACTCTTTCGCTAAGATTTTGAAAGAATTTTTGGTTTTGATTAGTAAGCCACCTGCCAAATTTTATTTTTAAAGGAGGAAAATGACATGAGAAAAACCCCACTTGAGGAAGAAATCTAGGTTCGTAGGATTGGTTCTACGAATAGGAAGGAGGTCCAGGCACCCTACCCGCCTGCTCCGAAGAATGTGGTATCCTTAAAACTGGAAGCAGATAGTTGATATTTTTGAAAACCGTTTGATCCTTTTAAATAGAATAAAAATAAATAGGTTTGGAAAAAATAGTTTGACAGGATTTCATCCTGCTCCTACGTATTCCCTAGTGCAATGGGAAATTCAAAGCTACGTAATTTTGGTTAAGAGACTTGATCTCTTTAAAAGTAGAAAGACGTTGTAAGACTGGGAATTCTGTAAGAAGGTAGGCAAGATTATTTTTTTTAATGAAGTTAGTTAAAAGAACGATTTTCTAAAATCATGTGCTTGCAAAATCCAAACCATCATA
This sequence comes from Canavalia ensiformis, assembly GCA_026541065.1. Classification (NCBI taxonomy): domain Eukaryota; kingdom Viridiplantae; phylum Streptophyta; class Magnoliopsida; order Fabales; family Fabaceae; genus Canavalia; species Canavalia ensiformis. The sequence goes on along the minus strand of JAMKYM010000194.1, from coordinate 258,973 downwards.
AGCCTCGTTTGAATTCGCACGAATTAAAATAAGGAACAGTAGAGAACGCTACCTATTCGTATTAGAACCCGTTACATGAATTTCAGAAAATTCGAAAACATATATTTTTTAATAGAATTAGTAAAAATAGCAATTTTCTAAAATCAACATGCTTGCAAAATCCAAACCGTCATAAGGTATGTTTAAATCCGCATGAATTAAAATACAGAATAGTAGAGAACGCTACCTATTTGTATTAGAACCCGTTACACGAATTTCAGAAAATTTGAAAATAGATGTTTTTTGGACGGAATTAGTAAAACAACGATTTTCTAAAATCACGTGCTTGAAATATCCAAACCGTCATAAGCCGCATTTGAATCTGCTTGAATTAAAATACAGAGCAGTAGAGAATGCTACTTGTTGGTATTAAAACTCGTTGCACGAATTTCAAAGAATTTGAAAATAGATGTTTTTTGGGCAGAAATAGTAAAAACAACGATTTTCTAAATCACGCACTTGGAAAATCCAAACCATTGTAAGCGCGTTTGAATCCACATGGATTAAAATATGAAACAATAGAGAATGCTATCTGTTCGTATTGGAACCCCGTTACACAAATTTCAGAAAGTTTGAAAAGAGACGTTTTTTGAACGAGGTTATTAAAAATTAACTTTGAATCTATTTTACCTTAAGAAATGGCTAATCTAGATTTATGGAGCCTATTAGGCTTGACCCAAATTAGAGATAAAAGAAAATCAAGAATCGAAGACAATGGGCTTGACCCAAATTAATTGTTTGAAGAATAAATAGTTTATATTTGAAAACTATTTTGTTATTATTATTATTATTATTATTATTATTATATTAAAACATTTTATTTTAACTTATTCTCGAACAAAATTTGCAATAGAAAAGTGAAGTTTATTTATTTACTTTTTATTTATTTTATTTTATTTTATTTATTTATTGAAACACTTGGGTTTTCACTCAAACAAATAAAAGGTAATAATAAAAATGAAAGTTGGTTTGACCCACATTAAATGTAAAAGAAGAAGATTGGGCCTTTTTGTACTTGATTTGATTGAGCCCACTCATAAGGAAAAAGCGTTAATAGATAAAGGAAAAAAACAACTCTCGGGAGAGAGGTTTTGAACTCGTGCTCTCTAGCCTTCCCTCTTAATGAACTCGACCGGTGAACCACAGGTCGCTTAGATGGTGGTTTAGCACTCCCGAATGTTACTTACCCTATTGCGTACCAAGTACAACAAGATGGGAAACGATTCATTACTTTAAACACTCATGATGCCAACTTCCTCGCGATTGTTTTTTCCACTCTCTCTTGCCCGACCTTCAACATGATCATAGAGCCACTTATTATTACTTCTTTTTACCCGTCGTTTGTTTTTGTTGCTTTTTGGTTTATCAATCGACGCTATGTGACTGAACTTTTCCCTTTCAACGACTGGGGCGGCTGATGCTTCAATTTGACTTTGCGTGGCAAAGAGCTACTACCTCATATCCTTCCGCCATGCTAGCTCGAAGTACTTCTGCCGCAAGACCCACGACCATCGTCAGTTAGGTACGTGCGCTGCTTTGTATGTTTTGACGGATCTAAAAAGAGGGATCTATGAGCAGCATATAAGGAGGATGAGACATTGGGGAAGTGATGGTGCATTACCTCGGTAGGCTACTTTAGCTACAACTAAGCAGTCAACTTTTGTTAAGCTTTTCAGCTCGTAGCCGTGATACTCTTTAACAGCATGCAATGTACAAAGCCTGTTATAGCAGTACTTAATATTGAGTTTTCTAATCTCAAATGACCATCCAAATGTCATGCATAAGACTTAAACTGACAAAATCTGCAACTTACATTACTTGTATCCGCACATCACTTAACATATTTGGATAGATGCAGGCAAGAAGCACATCCATTGAGAGGATATGGGACCCCATGACTTGCATGAGCCAAGCTTTTGACTAGCATATCAACCGTCAATTGTGCAATTGATTGCTTTATGAAAAGATGGCCATCACCATAGCCTAAGTTACAGTTAAGGTAGCAACATTAGCAATGAGGAAAATTAGGTTGAAGGCCATGACCACCTTCGGCATGAGGTTTCATAATGTATGCTGTTTGACCTGAGTGGTTGGCCTTATAAACCGTCTCTTTCCTAAGGATAATTTGAGGTGATTCAGCCAAATCATCATCACTGCTTGAATCATCGCCATCATCATCATTTTCAATCTTCTCATAATCAACCAGAGCTACTATCATGTAGGAAGGCTCTATCGATTATGATAAAACTTGCAATGCATTCCCCATCCGCATCCATGGACTAGCGTCAAATGGTAGAGCCAATGTGCTTGAACTAGAATAATGTGGAGGATCTATCATTGTAAAATTTCAAAAACGGCAGTCTTCTCCTTACTTTGATCTGCGGCTTCTTTGAGTTTCTATTCTACCGCCCCCTCAAATTCCCCTTTGAACCCGCTGCCAAGGCGTGACTAACGCTTCCTATTGATGCGACCAACCAATTTCAAGCATGAGCCTTAAGAAAAAGGCAGACCAACCAACCACTGAATTTTGAGCACACTTATGTTATCATCTTGCATGAGCTATTCATTGCATTCCTTGGTAGAAAAGCCATTATTCCATCTTTAGGGACCCATATGCCTTAGCTAGAATGACGTGTGATTATCGTAAAAAGTCATTAGTAATCACGATCAATGCCGGTGTAACCAAGTTGATCCCTGTAGCTGATATAATCGAAGAGCAATCAAAACCCTGAAGACTTCCACAGAACAACACCATTTGCTATGGCTCGTGCAGGTATGACCCCCCTTTTTTGTGTGAACTTGACCATGACATAGTGGGGCTCTCCTAATCGTCATTAGTATTGCTTCATCTTTGGTTATCATTAAGTGAGGTCCATACATTGTTGGTATCCTCAATCACAAAATCTTAGTAGAAAGTGGAACTAATCCTCCCATTTATCCAATCAAATAGTGGTTGCTACTTCAGGCAGTACTTAGCAATGGTCTCATAGGATTTTAGATTAAAGCAACTGATGTATGCTAAGAGACTTTACTAATTTTTTAGGCTTGTACTACGCAATCCTAAGTTCCTATCAGGAGTAAATATTACAAGCACTTGTATTATTATAATCAGAATCAGATTCATTCATCTCCAATTAAATTTTAATCAAACTAAAAAGTAGATGGAAATATTTGAGATATTACTAAAGTGATTTGTAAAATGACTTGAAATGGTTGGAATTTACCTAGTTCTCTAATTTCATTATGCAAATTTCTAATATGAGAATCATTCTTGATAGATATTTACAATTTGATTGTGACCGATTGGACACGTTCCCTCAATGCTAAGAGCTGAATGTGTGTGGAGCCAACGTTGAATGCAATCTATTTGTACGAAGCTTGAGGCAAGAATCGATGGATACTGTTGCTCTTTCTGATTGAAATAGAACACGTTGATAAGTAGAGGATAAGACCAAATTCAAGAGTCCTTTTGGAGGAAGAAGTTTTACGAAAGTAGAGTTTAGATCCAAAAGTTGGGATTAGAAATGTATAAAGGTCTTGAATTGAGATGATTCTCCTTCTTGGACTAGAGTGTGAGGGTTAAGGAGATGTATTCTTAGAGAATAATCCAAGACCTGAGAGAAGATGAGAGGAACTGAAAGAAACTTTGAGTAATAGAGGGGAACTGAGCCTTCTTTTTTGGATTTTTCTCTCACCAGCTTCGGGACCCCCTTTCCATCTAATCTTGTAATATTTATAGACTTTGGATTTCTTAACTTGACCCTCTGCTTTCTTGCTTGATCATGGTTTGTTCTCTAACCACCTAACTAACTTTTAACCACCTCTTAACAGAAAACAGTTTTCATCTAAGGCTTAACATTTTCCCTTTTTTTTTTCAAAGCCATTACTAATCTGCTGGGCTATTACTAAGCTCTGACCCAATCCCCTTTTTTGTTTCTTTATTTTTCCTTTCCTATTCTTTTTAATCTCTCTCTTTTTTTTATCATTTTTAATTATTATTATTATTCTTTATCGAAATTATTTTCACTGATTTTTTTCTTTTTTTTTGTTTATTTTGTGTTTTTTTGAATGATTTGGGATTAAATTATTTTTGGTTAGAATTTTTAATTTTGATTTTTTTATTTCCTTACAAATTTAGCTTCAAACATAATTAAGTGTTCACAATGAGTAATATCTGTTTGGTTGTTTACGATTGATTATAAACAAATAAATTAAAGTAAATGATAAGTAATAAGAACAAACTGCACATGTACAGATACGCTTAGTAATTTAGTTTTCCGCTATGTACGTTATACCGACAAGACTAGCAATTTGTAACAAACACTTTTAAAAAAATTACCGTATTTTCTCTAATAAGTATTTTCTAAAGAATTCTGCACCATAACAAACTAATAATGGAATTAAATGAACGACTTAAGCGTAAAATTTGTATTCATTTTTAGGGTGTTATATTGATTACCAATTCATCTTGGTAAAAGACTAGTAAAGCAACCTCCTTGCATATTTGCATCAGACGTTATTGAAAAGATCAAAGAAGAAATTATAGGACTTTTAAAGGCCAAATTTATATGGCTTGTCAGGTATGTTGATTGGATCTTGAATATTGTTCTTGTAATTAAGAAAAATGTCAATTTGCAAATTTGTTTTGACTTTTTCAATTTAAACTTGGGTCACCCAAGGATGAATATAAAATTCGTTATGCCGACATGTTAATTGTTTTTTGCTACAATAAATGATATGTTAAGTTTGCTCGAAAGGTAGTCAGGATGTAATCATATCTTCATAGCCTAAGAAGATACTTTGAAAATGAATTTTCAATGTTTCAGCGCCATTGGTATTTATGAGTGGAAGGTAATGTCTTTTGTTTTAAAAAATGCTAATTCTATTTACCAAAGAGTCATGATACCATTTTTATGATTTAATTTGTAAAATATTTCAAGTTTGTATTGATGATATTATTATACAATCCAAGGCTATAAATAATCATTTAAGTCATCATCGATAAACATTTTTAGGAAGGCATTCTGATCACTTAAAGAGGAATCTATTAAAGTGTGTTTTTGGTGGTTACGGAAAGGAAATTTTTATTTTCATCATTCACAAATAAGGATTAATCAAAAGAAGAAAAGATATGTTTTGGAAACTTAGCCACCATCTAACTTAAAATAATTTAAATCTTTTTCTAGTAAGGTCAATGACCTACAAAGATTCATTTCTAACTTGTCTAGAAGAACTTACATCTTTTCCTTATTCTACGATTGAGACAAGAAGACGAGTGTGAATGGGGGCAGAATACTAAGAGATGTTTGATAAAATTAAGGAATATTGGAGCAACCCTTCTTTTCTTATGGCTCCCAAGAAAGGCAGACCATTGAAACTATATATTTGAACCTCAAAATTTACATTTTGAAGCATGTTAGTCCAAGAAGATGAAGATAAAATTGAAATGGTTGTTTATTATTTAAGTAGGTTTTTTTGTAAATGCAGAAATTAGATATTCTACTTTAGAAAAACTTTGTTTATGCTTATATTTATCATGTACCAAGTTAAAGTATTATGTACAACCTGTCAATGTATTAGTATCAGTTCACTACGATGTTCTTTAATATATGTTATCTAAGCCAACTAGATAGCGAATTGGAAAATGGGCTCTAGCACTTGCGAAATTTACATTATCTTTGATAACTCTAAAATCAATAAAAGGACAAGTCGTAGCTGATTTCTTAGTTGACCATTCTACTTTTCCTTCTCAGGAGTTAGATTTAGTCGAACTAAAACCTTGGAAAATTTATTTTGATGGCTCGAAACATCGTAACTACAAAGGAATTAGAATTTTTATAATTTACCCTAATGGCCATCCTACTCATTTAATGTTAAGAATTTAATCAGTTTTTTCAAATAACAAAGTATAATATTTGACATTAATTAATGGTCTCAAAATTTTAATCAATTTAGGTGTGAAAAATGTAATCATTCATAGTGATTCTATGTTGGTCATAAGATAGATAAATGACTCTTATAAGTGTATAAGTGAGTTTTTACCATAACATTTTTGTAAAGCCATGACTTTAGTAATTTGTTCAGACCAAATAACATTTTGTCATGTTTTCCGCAAATAAAAAATTAAAGCTAATGCTTTGGCCCATTTGGCTTGAGGTATAAATTAACTCCCAAGACATTGACAAAGTTATCTAACATAAAAATGTTTCTATTTAAAGAAAAATTGGAAATTGTGCAGGTTTCAAACTTGGACCCTAAAGATTGGAGAACACCAATCATAAAATATTTATAAAAATCCCAAGGAACAAGTTGATAAGAAAATGAAATTTCTAGCTCCTCATTATGTAATTCTGAGCGAAGGTTTATATAAAAAATGAGTCAATGGAACTTTATTAAGATGTTTATGTTGAACACACATTTATATAGCATTAGTTAAAACTCATAGATGTTTGTGTGGGGACATCAATCTAGCCATAAAATAAAATGGATTTTAACTCAAAAATATATTTACTAGCCTTTAATTTGAAAAGATTGTATTGAATATACAAAATCTTATTAAGAATACAAAAAACATTCGCCATTGTGACATGCGCAAACATCAAATTTACATTTGACTATCAAACTTTGGCTTTTCAAAGAATGGGATTTAGATATAATAAGTTTTATACACCTTTATCTTCCAATGGTCATTGATTTATTTTGGGAGGTTGTTGACTTTTTTACTAAATGGGTTGAAGCTATATCATTAAAAGATATTGATCAAGGAGAGGTTTTTAGTTTTTATAGAAAGTATTTAGTGTGTTGTTTAGCATTCCAAAAACTTTAACAACTGATCAAGGAACAATGTTTATAGGACAAAAAGTATTTTGATATGAAAATAATTGGAAATCAAAATGATAACATCTACTCCTTATTATGTCCAAGAAAATGGCCTGGTTGAGGAAATTAATAAAGTGATTATTAATTTGATTAAGAAAGATATGGGAAAAAGATGAGAAGCTGGCACAAAACCATAGATCAAGTTCTATGGGATCAAAATTCTCTGCGAGAATTTATAGGTGTTGTCATTTAAGCGAACTTATGATCATGATGCAATTTTTCCACTTGATGTTAATTAGTAGTCTATTCAAATTCCACGACAAAATGAATTACCGGTATTAGATTATTGGAGTTTTATATTTGATAAGTTAAATGAATTAGATTAGAAGCGAATAGATGCGTTTGAATACATAATAAAGCAAAAAGAAAGAATAGCCATATTTTATAACAGCAAAACACAAGAAAAATCATTTACTAAAGGTGATTTGGTTTGGAAAACAATATTGTCTCTGGACAAAAAACTTAGACATTTTGGAAAATGGTCCCCAAGTTGGGAAGGGCCTTTCGAGGTGATGAAAGTGTTATCTAATAATGCATATTTAGTTCAAAATTTTTTAGACACACCAATAATGCATATCTATATGGTAAATATATAAAAGAATATTAACTAGTCATAGACATAAATAGATTTTTAGTATGAAACATATGATTTAAAGAAAAAGAAAAATAATAAATAATAGAAATAAACAAAAACTTCCAATATTAGTCTTAACAGCAAAAATAAGACATTGCAGATTAAAATGGAAATGGGGCTCGAAGATTTTTGTGAGAAGTTTCATGATGCAGAGATCTTTGTAGGTAATAGTAGTGTAGAGTCTCCATTAGGCAGAACTATTGGGCCCATCACTAGAGCTGGAGCTAAGAAACTTCATGGAGAGGTTGAAGCCTATAAGTCTCAAGGATGATGATCCTCCTTAAGTTCCATCCTCTTACATTATAACTTGGCTCCATTGTAATTAGCTTAGGACATTAAAATCCTCTATATTGAGGATCTTAGTGGACTTATTTTTTATAGGTTTGGGCCCAAGTTTTACATACTTGTGTAGATTAGGCTTGGACCTTCTTAAGACCATTTGAAAGTTTGCATGGGAGGAAAAAGAGGGTAATATTCTTGGGCCTAAGCTAAGGCCGAAAACTCCTTTTAGGAGTGGATTCCCCATCCAAATCCAAAGCTCCATTTTGGCTCCCCCATATGGCCTATTTATAGGTGATTTGTAGCTTATTTTGACACTTTTGAATCATAATATACATTGAATGATTTTGAGAGCTATCACTCCGAGCTTTAGTAGTAAAGAAATCCTTCTCATCCTTGACTTTCAAGGTGGCAAAGCAAGGTGGCTTATCCTTCTATGGTGGCATCTCCTATTATGACCTCATTCCATCTCCGTCAAGCACTATTTTGGAGTACAAGAAGTGACTTGAGGCTTGAAGATAAATCAAGACTAATTTTGTATAATTTTGGTGTTTTAGATTCTTTGTAATCTTTAGGTTTCAAATTTGTAATTAGGTATGATTGGATTTGCAATTTTTAGTCCTTTGTAATAGGTTCTTTTATTGTGTAATTCGTCTATTCTTTTTCAATTTGCTTTTAATTGGGCGTTGGACTTAAGCCTTGGTGTAGGATAGTTACCTAAAGGCCATTTAAGTTTTGGTGGCTTGTGTATGAAAAAAAGAAAAATGAGGTGCTTAATGTTTGATTTCTTGTTATTAGAATGTTAGCACTAAGTTGTCTTTTTTTTGCAAGGTTAAGGAAGCGAGGTATACTTCCTTGAACTATTAGATGTTGCATCCTTAAAACCTAGGGTTGTTTGCTAAGTGTATAATTATTTGATTTTATCTTAGAGTTTTTTTATCTTTACAAATAAGTTCCCACAATAATTTTCCTAAAAACCAAATGGAACAACTTGCCTCTAGGTTAGAAAGGGGTTTTCAAACCCAAGCTATGGAATTTAATAATGCCTAAAACCTTGAAAGATAAAACTCAACTAGGAATAAAAGAAATCAAAGGGAAATAGAAGTAAATGGATCAAGAAAAAGGAAATTATAGTGAAGAGGAAGAGACATCCAAAGGTTATGTCAACTTCTTTAGGACAAATCAAGGTCCTAGGGATAGATTAAGAAACTATCCACAAAGAGAGAGACCATCTTCAAGGGTTTGACCTCACTCATCCAAAATAAAGTGATTAACTCCTAATAGACAATATCATAGAAGGAAAAGTGATAATGGTCACCATAGGCAAAGAGAACCCTCTAGGATTAGGACCCATAAGAGTAGGGATAGGTATAGGAGTTCCGTTAGGGATACCCTAAAAGCTAAGAATCATAGAAATAAACATAGGTCTAGGACTAGGAATCTTAGAGATAGGCACGACCATGAAACCCTAAAACGCCTAAAGTAAAGATGCCTAGATTCCAATGGGGGACTTAACTAGAGGCATACCTAGATTGGCAGCTCAAGGTTGAGCAATTACTTTCAAGTTACACCATTAGGGAAGAGCATAAGGTAAGGTTAGAAGCCTTAGAATTTAATGACTATGCCCTCATATGATGGGATAAGTTGAATAAGGAAAGGTATCAACCTTTGAGTGAATGGGAGGAAATGAAGCATATTATAAGGACTAGATATATCCCTCTTATTATTTGAGGGAACTACATACACAATCGACTTCAAAGACTATTTCCAAAGAGTGTAGATAAGTATTAGAAAGAGATGGAAGTGGTAGTCATTAATCTTAGTGAGAGTGAAGAAGCCACCATGACTAAGTTCCTAGATGGCCTTAGGTATGAAATTAGGAACATAGTAAAGCTTTATCACTATTTAAGCCTTAATGACCTTTACCACAAAGCACTTAAGGTTGAGCCCCACTAAATAGGAAGGGCAAATGTAAGTTCACTCCATATAAACCATCCACACAGGATTCATGGAAGGAAAAGAAGAAACAGTCTAACTTTAAACCTAGGAAACCTAGGGATGCCAAAGACTCCAAGGAGTCTAAAGGCAAAACACCAAACCAACCTTCATGTAAGGAGTCCTCATTAAATTTTTAAGTGCTTAGGGACAATAGTGATTACACCTTTCTAGAGTCATTTGGTTCTAGTTCCACCTCCTCTTCTTATGAGGATGAAACCCTAGAGTGTATTGTAGAGGGCGACCTTCTAGTTTTTAAGAGGCTTTCAGGTAGTGTAGTAAAAGGGAAGAAGAGATACAAAAGGAGAACATCTTCCACACAAGTTGCTTTATCAAGGGGCATACTTTCTCACTAATTATTGATGGTAGTAGTTGCACCAATGTAGCTAGCACTACGTTTGTCACTAAATTAGGTTTAGTAACCACCCCTCAGCCTAAGTCATATAAGGTTCAATGACTTAGTGATAAAGAAGATTTGTTGGGGAATCAGCAAGTACTCCTCACGTTCATCATAGGAAGGTATAAGAACAATGTCACTTGTGATATTATCCTCATGGAGGTCAGTCATATGCTATTAGGAAGTCCATAACAATTTGATAGAAATGTCTATCATGGTGGACATACCAACAAGTATTCTTTCTTATTTAATTTCCAAAAGGTGACTTTAGTTCCTCTTAGATTTAGAGAGGTTTGTAAGGACCAAATTCATATGTGAAAAAAGAGGGCTAAAAAGAAGAAGGAAGGTGAAAAAGACTAAGGGTCCTAGAGAAATGGTCTCTACCTTTAGTAATCTATTAGTTGAACCAAGGATAGTGAAACATACTTTAGTGGCTAGGAAAACCCTCTACTTAATACTATCTAAGGAGAAAACCTTACTCTAAGAGTCACAGTCTATCGCTTGGGTAATCCAATCACCTGGATGAATTTCAGGATATCTTCCTAAAGGAGATGTTATAAGGGCTTCCTCCCTTAAAGGGAATAGAGAACAAATTATATTTTACCATAAGTCCTTGCCTACCTAATATGCCAGCCTATAGGAGTAACCTAGAAGAAACCAAAGAAATACAAAAACAAGTGGGTGAACTTCTAGCTAAAGGGTAGGTGAAGGAAAGTTTTAGCCTCTATGTTGCTTGTCCCTAAAAAGAATGGTAGTTGGGGAATTTGTGTTGATTGGAGGACCATTAAACAAATCACCATTAGATATAAGCATCCTATACCTAGGTTAGATGACCTTTTAGAAGATGTCCATGGGTCATACATCTTCTCAAAGATTGACCTTAGAAGTGGTTATAACCAAATCCAGATGAGAGAAGGGGATGGGTGGAAGATAACCTTTAAAACTAAATTTGGGCTATATGAGTGGTTAGTCATGTCCTTTGGGCTAACCAATGCTCCTATAACATTTATTAGGCTCATGAATCATGTGCTTAAAAACATGATAGGGAAATATGTAGTATTATACTTTAACGATATCTTAGTTTATTCCAAAACTCAAGAGGAGCATATTGTACATGTTAGGCAAGTTCTCTTAGTCTTAAGGGAAGAACACTTATTTTCCAATCTAGAGAAGTGTTCTTTCTACTTAGACCATGTGATCTTTCTTGGTTTTGTTATAGGCAAGTATGGAGTTCAAGTAGACCAAGAGGAGGTCAAGGCCATCTAAGATTGGCCCATTCCGTAACCTTAAAATGCTGGAGAAGTTCGGAGTTTCTATGGATGGTTAAGCTTCTATAGGAAGTTTGCTAAATATGTTACCATTGTTTCTTTTCCACTAAATGAACTGGTAAAGAAAAATGTAAAATTTAACTTGGGAAAAAATAATAAAAATCCTTTGACACTCTGAAGTAGAGGCTTATTGAGGCACCGGTTCAAGCATTATCTTATTTTGATAAATCATTTGAACTAGAATGTGATGCCTCTAATATAAGGATAGGAGTAGTCCTTATGCAAGAAGGACACTTTATTTCTTACTTTCATGAGAAATTAAAAAGGGGAGCTCTCAATTATCTCATCATGATAAAGAGTTTTGTGCTCTTATTAAGGGTCTATAAACTTGGCAATATTACTTGTTATAAAAAGAGTTTGTAATCCACAATGATCATGAATCACTAAAATACCTAAAGGCCCAAGGTAAGCTAAACAATAGATATGTCAAATGGATGGAGTTTCTTAAACAGTTCCCATATGTTATCAAACATAAGAAGAAAGATAATAACAAAGTAGTTGATGCTCTCTTTAGGAGGTATACACTCTTACCCTTCCTAAATGCCAAATTGCTTGGATTTTAGCATTTTCAGGAACTTTTTGTAGATAATATAATTTTGGGAAACTCTATAAAGACTATGAACAAAACACATGCAATAAATACTTTAGGCACATGGGCTTGCTATTAAGGAAAAATCACTTGTGCTCCTAAAGGGTTTGTGAGAGACCTTTTCCTAAAGAATCTCATGAGACGGGATTAATGAGGCATTTGAGCACCTAGAAGACCTTATAAGTTCTCAATGAAAACTTATTTTGGCTTCATGTGGATAAAGATGTTGTAGGTATTGGTAAAGATGCATCATTTTTAAACAGGCCAAATCAACAACTAAGCCTCATGGTTTGTACACCTCTCGCCATACCTAACTCCCCTTGGTTAAACATTAGTATGGACTTTGTCCTAGGACTATCTAGAATCCCAAGGGAAATAAACTCCATCTTGGTGGTATTGGATCATTTTAATAAAATATCCCATTCGTTCCCTACCACAAAGTGGATGATGTTATTCTGTGGCAAAACTTTTTTTTTTCTAGAGAAGTAGTAATTCTATGTGGCATCCCAAGGAGTATAATGTCTTTGCTTGTCATGTTGTTTTTGTCCTTATCTTAGATATAATTAGTTCATACCTTTACTCATTTCTTACCATGATGATATAAAAATCATTCCTTATGTTATTTGGTAAGTAACAAAATAAAGAGGGGCAAACTATGAACACTTAATTGTGTTTGAGATTATTTTTTTTAACATTTTAAAAAAAATAATAATCAACCAAACTTAATTTATTAAATATGAAAATTAGAATTAAGGAAAATAATATATGTTTTATTATTAGTTTAAATTGATAAAATTAAAATCAAAATAAATAAGAAAGCGCAAACTTGAAAAAAAAATTAAAACAAAATTTGTGATTTGATTTTAGAAGTTCTTTTACTTGGCTAAACATCACCAAAAACATTTTGTTCCAAAATCATTTATTCAAAAAATGAAAATAAAATAAAGAAAAAGAAAATAAAAGTCTAAAAATTTATGTTTGAAGTTAGTTATGATAGTTATTTAAGTTAGTTAAAGTTTGATAAAGATAGTTAGAAAATTAGTTAAATTAATTTGCCTATAAATAAGAAAAAAAGGAAAAAAGGAGATTTTTATTAAAATTGGAGGGGAAATTCAAAATTATTTTTCTCTTCCTTTGGGTGAACTAATCATTTTCTAAGATGAAGGATTTTTCAGATTTAGAGATCATTATATTCAAAGTTCTCTTACTTTCTCTCTCTTTCTCTCCCTCTGTAAGACTTTTCATGAATTTGAAGAATTTTTTTAGGCAACGAAGCTTGAGAAATTTGGATCGTTCCTCGATTTTTGGATATGGTTTTTATTTATCAATAACGTTAGTCTTGAACTGTTGGAATTACGCTAAATCATTTGTTCCGTTTTCATTATTAGTTTGTTATTTCATGATGCGGAATCTCTGAAAAATACTTATTAGAAAAAACACGGTAAAATTTTTTCAAAACCCCAACACTTGATATTAATTGAGATTCTTGTCGATTTAGCGTTGATGTTTGTAAATAAATTACTAGATGTTCTTGTGCATGTATAGATTATTATCATTACGAATTACTCCATTTGTTTGATTTGTCTATATTCAGGAGTAAAAAAAATTAAACATATACATATGTAAACACTCAATTACGTCCGAGGCTCCCAATTATTAAAATTAATCAAGAAACCAATACTAAATTAAATAATAAACCGAAAACAAATACGGAAAGTAGAAAAACAGATAAATGGGAAAACTGATAATAGAATAAATAAGAATACTAACAGAAAAAATATAATAAATAAAAAATATAAAACAGAAAATAATAATAGATAAATTAATTAAAAAATGTAAAATCTCAAAATATAATAAAAGGGAAAATTAGTAAAAATAAAAAAAGAAGAAAATTGGAAAATAATAAAATTAAATCTAGAAAGGAAAAAGATAAAAACAGAAAAATAAAAAAAATAAAAAATAAAAAATAAAAAAATAAAATAAAAAAATGAATTAAATAAATAAATAAAGATAATAAATGAATAAAAAATAGAAATAAATAAAAATAATAAATATTCAAATACTAAAAACTAAAAAAAGGGGAGAAAATTAAATATAAAATTAAAGAAAGGAAAGAAGAAAATAAAACAAACTTTAAACAGAAAACAAACTTTAAAACAGAAAGGAATTTGAAAGAAAGAAAACAGAATGAAGAAGGGGTGGTGTGCAACGTCTTCGGCTCCTACTTCGACTTCTTCTTCTCCTGCGTTGACTTCTTTTTCTCCTGGTTCTTTTTCTCCGACGGGGGCTTCTTCTTCTCCGACTTGGACTTCTTCTTCTCTTACTTCGACTTCTTCTTCTCCTAGGTCGGCTCCTTCTCTTTTTTGTATGAGAATCCTTCTTGAGGAGGGGAGGAGGGGGGAACAAATTTTTCTCTCCCAAGAGATGCCACTTTGAGGAAAGGAGAGGAGGTTTCTGGTGTTTCCAAGGACCTTCATCTTTCTTGCTCAAGGAGGTAACAACCAAAAGGAGGAAAACTTGCAGCCTCGGGAGACAGTTTCAGATTCACTGGATCCTGGAATTCTTCTCCCAGGCAATCGTCGGTTGGTTTGATCTCGATCAAGGTTAGCATGCTATAGGTTCTTCACATGTGTATTCAAAACTCAGCACCTCCTTTCTCTTTGCTCCTCTTCTAATTTGTGTTTTGAGTTACCACATGATTCAAGAAACTATGGCGTTTTGCATGAACATAATAATGGCACACAACTCCTACTCTGAAATTCGCTTTGAAATCTTCAAGTAGAGTTCGTATGCATATGGTGAAAATCAGATTAATTATTATGCATAATATTTTGTACTTGAATTGTGATCTAAAACATTTCACAAGATGGTAGATAATTGACCAGAACGTAGCTTATGTGTATACATTTAACTAAGAAGAAGCGTTCTTTGATCCATATCTTGCATGATCACGATCAAGATTACAAAAAGAAAAGAAAAAGATTTTTGTGAATTTTCAGCAAGCCTCAAGGCACAAGGGGTACATCCTCCCTAGACTGTACAGTAAATGGTACGCTTAGGGTGAAAGAATTGTGTGTGAGGATGCTATGATCACATGCTCGCTCACGGCCGAACAGGAAGACACATCGTGCTTCATTTTGTGGAAGGATTCATTGAAAGAATTGAAACAGATGTACTAAGAATTTCACTGCACTAGACGGATTCTGACTTAGCTTTATAATATAAAATGTTCATTGGCTTAGTCCAAACTGGTCAATATCAAGTGTCGTTGTAACTACAAGAGTCAATCTTTCCCTTACTGGCCTTCTGCTAGAGAAGTAGAGTTATTCACCCTTGAGACAAAACGATCTCACCTGACATTCACGAGATCATCATTAGAAACCTTAGCCTTATTAGGACTTTTAGAGGAGCTAGAATTAATCTCTAGGGCTTATATGTTGTAGAGGGGTCTCTAAATCAAGGTTTTACAATGAGTAATTCAGAGGGAAATCACAAATTTAGCCTTGGACCAGATCATGAGACATGTCCATACCACCTTACTCTCTCGTTTCATCTCGCGCTTAAACTTTTACGTCATGACCTTAAGCTTTTATGTAAAACAAGGTGCATGCATGCTAACGAAGCCGAAGGTCACTCAACCTTCATGTGTATACTTCATGCATAATCCTAAAATGTTCATATGACGTTGGTTTGACCACAATTGTCGTTATGAAACCAGAAAATGTGGTGGTTGCGTCAAAATTAACACTAGCATTGGCTCGCACCATGGCTGGGGGTTCTGATCTTTCGTATCAGTCGTATTCAAGTACTCTAGATCATACTGTCAGGGTATGGGATTTTCGAGTGGACGCTTGCTAAGGTACATCATACCAACATAGTAGACCAGTTGCTGCCCATGATTCATAAGGCCTAGTCTTTGCTGTTATGATAAGTGCCCAATAAGGAACTTATTTGGAACATAATTCAATGAAATTACAAGTAGTTAGAGCATAAAACACAACTAAAACATGAGCAACAGCTAGAAAACTGAGTAACATAAGCATAATGTGGAAAATGCAGTCTTGGAGCCTTTTGATTGATAAATTCTCATAAATTTCTATGTTTTGATCATTTAAAAATGTTACAGGATTCCGCGTTGGAAACGTACTTGAATTCGCGTGGAACACATGAAGAAATAGAGGAACAGGAAGCAATATGTCAACCACCTCGCGTTGACAACGCAAACTGAGTCACGTTGAATACGCGACGGCACAGACCACTACTTATAAAAGGGCCAGAACAGAGCAAAAACAGGGCTCGATTATCTGATCACTCATTCTATCCTCTAATCTATCTTCAGAGCGAAATCTCTGAGCGGAGAGTCGCCGTTTTCCTAGACGTTGGTTTTGCTCTTGGAGAAGGAGAAACCCTAAGGTTGAGGAGGAAGGGATTCTACAGCAAGCAGCCATGACCAGAACCTTCTCCCTTTCCCCTGTTTTCTTCTTCTTCATTATGTGTAACTAAACCCCTGTTGGGGAAGGATGAATCCTTAACTGATCTTATGTAACCTAGATTTTGCATTTATTTAAGATTGTTTTCCTTTAACGTTGATTATTCATCTCCTTACTTAATGCTTTTATGACTTGGCCACTTATAAATTGAATCTAAATTCTTCTTCGCAATTGGGAAATTGGTTTAAGAATTGGAACTGGGATTGAATAACACAATTGTGAAGGCTCTAGGGATAGAGGTTCATAATTGTGAGATCGTTTGAATTCTTGAACGTAAGGCTCACTAAAAATTAGGAATTGCTAAGGGATTAGAATTCCTAATTTGCTGTGAAGGATTGTTGAGTCATGGGAGTGACCTTCAATTACCAGTTTGTGAATTCGATCTTGAATGCATGTTTATCTTAAGTATATAAAATAATTCAGGATTACATAGGGGAAGTTTTGGTGAAATCCAACCCTAACATTTTCCATAATCTGAATCCTCATACTTTTATATCAATTTCAGAGTGTTTGATCATCCATAATTCGTTTTTGAAGTATACCCTGTGTTTTAAAACGTAATTCAGTTATGTGGATTCGTGAATGCTCTTAATTCCCCGTTCGCGTTTGCCTACGCGAAAGCTTGCGTTGCCTACGTGACCCCATAACTAAGTTCAATTAGTGGATTAGTAGGAATTCAGTATTTGAACCAAATCCCTGTGGAGACGATACTCTTACTCATTCTTTACTTCCTAAAACGATAAGGTGCACTTGCCTTCACACGTTTTTACACCAACAGTAGCCATGAAAAGAGGGGGGCTATTACATTCGGTTGATTCTCGTTCTCGTAACAAGTAGCATCAGAAGCTACATTCACCCCATATGGGAAGTGTATGGCGACAGGCTCAGGAGGCAGAATCGTGCATGCTTGGAGCATCGTGACAAAAATGAGATGGCCTATTTGAGTAGTCATATTGGTGCACACTCGCGTAAGAGACAGATCCCTCCATGTGGAATCCAGCTACGTGCAAAGGGCCAAGACTTATGGTGCAGGATGAATGACAAGCTGTAGACCCCAACATGGTAAATTACCAAAGCCTAAAGCCTCCATACGTTTGAGTTAAACTTTGCCCTGTACACAATCGGGTAATCGAATGCTCAAGTTAGCAAGGGAATCTCCAACGCATGTAGAGAGAAGAATTGATACAAGAATGGCACCTCAAACATGGTCATATGTTTGGCCGTGGGTCCAGGTGCGGCCAATAAAACCATAAAGCCGCGATTCCAAGTAATGATACAGAGAATGTGTGGTTGTGCCAATCACGTATGAATGTCACCATGAGATTCTACGGAAGGGATACAAGTAAAAGGAAAACGATGGTGGCTAAATCTGTGAGCTTAAGGGGGAGAGGATCTTCTTTACATAAAATGAACGAAGAACATGCATGCAAGCCAGGCCCTCTTGCTCGAAATTGCACCAAAGTTCCTGTTTTTGTAAATAGTGGGCCATATACACAAAAGCTGTACTTAAATGAACATGGGGCCTGCCGACAAATCTTACTTGATAAAAGAAGCGGCCCAGCCCCATGAAATACAGTGATAACCTTAGGAGCCTTCATCACAAAATTGAATGGCTCTAATGGTTGAGAGCATCTCTCGACTCCAAAACCCTAGTTCGATTCCTAGGGACGACAATTTCCTTTTAAATACCATTAATGACCCTTTCCAAATTGATATGCGATATTCACTATTGTATTTCATTACCCCCTCAAGTGAGTCACATGATTAGTTCTCAATTAGGTTGAATGGGTCATTCCTCCAAATCAATTGGCTTGCAATTTTTGGGCTTGGTAAAATAGGATGAAATTTTCTAAATAATCCCTTGACAATTAATTTGTTTTATTTCAATTTAATTTTCTATCAAAATCAAATTCATCTAAATCCAATTTAACTCTTTCCTTCCAATCATAAGATCAAGTTCATCTAAATCCGATTGAATTCTTTTTCTCAAGTTCAATTTCAAATTTAATCAAGTATTGTTATTTTTCTTATTTAATTCTTTTCCTCAACTTTCGATTCAAAATCATATTGATTCAAATCAAATTTAATTATTTTTCATCAACTTTCAAATAAAATTCATTTTGGTTGAAAATCAACTCACTCATTTTCATCAAGTTTCAAGTAAAATTCATCAAGTTTAAAGTAAAATTCTCAGGGTTCATTTTAAATCAAGTTCCTTTTTAAAATCAAGCTTAAATTCTCAAGTTTTAAATCAAGTTCACTTCAAGATAAGTTCCATTTTCCAAAATTCAAAACCAAGTTCTTTTTATCAAGTTTTATTCCTTTCTTCAAACTTTTGAGTCAAAGGCATGTTAAATTAAATTAATCCCTCGATTACTTTTCAAAATAAATTCATTTTGGGAATCACTAGTCTCACACAATGAGCTCTAAATGGGAAACTGGCGGTCTTCACTGCTGTTCGATATTTAGAGGTTCATATGGATCCCAATGCAGCCTACGTTTGCCTCGGACCCTGTGCATAAGTGGACTAAGGATTGCTCCCTAAGATATTTTCAAAATACTCCCTTCCTTTTCAAGAAATTCAAAGGTCAAGCCTTTACACACGAGAACTAGGTAAGCCTTGAGTTTCCCATTGCACCGGGGAATACGTAGGAGTAGGATCAAGTCCTGTTAGGCTAACCTCCATCAAGTTATTTATTTCACTCTAATTAAAGGGATCAAACCATTTTCAAAGATCACACACTCAGTTTAAGGGTACTGTTCTCCGGAACGGGCGAGTGGGGTGCCTAACACCTTCCCCACTCGTAACCGACTCCTAAACCTGAATCTCTTCCTCGAGTTAGGGTTTTTCCAAATCTTTTTCCCTTAAATAAAAATTTGGTGACGACTGTGCATAATCAATAAAAATCTATTTTAAAATTTTAGCGAGTTCATCGTCTCATCGGAATTACGGTTGCGACAACATACATACACACACAACCATATATAATTATACAATCCTTTTTACACATACATAAATAGTCTTAGGCACTAAGACCTTTACACACAGCCAACTACATACCATAATATCATACTATGCTTAAATACTTATTTGATTCATGTTCTAGTACATGAACTAATTTACACATCTACATAATAATAATTAGGATTTTTGCATCTAACTATTTACAAAAATTTAAATTATGGGTATGCCAACTTCAACTTCTTCTTTGGAAAAACAACAAAGAGGACCAGCAAACCTCCTAAGGCCTAACGGTGAAAACGTTCTAGCCACATATTCTAATCAAGAGATAAGGCATAGGATAAGAAAAAATCGTTTATGAGGACCAAACATATGAAGAACTATGGTAGTGTGATGGAGTTTGGGGGTCTGTTTCCCCTTCGGAAGAAGAGGAATCCTCAGTTGTTGTTTGTTGCTTTATATAACCAGAAGGAGGTGGAAAAACTCCATCAGGATGAAAGGCCTCCAAAGGGATTACAATACTTGTCATTGTAAACTATGGACTCAAGAGTTCCGAAATAAAAAGATGTTCCAATGAAAAGTAAATCCTCACATTAGCTTGGGCTGTGATTAGCAGGCTATGAGGGTTTTCTACCTAGTCCACATTACTGATGTTTATGAAGAACACTGCCGTCACGAAGGACATGTTCGTTTAGGAAGAAAATAGGGAGAGAAAGAGTGAGAAACTAAGTTTCTTAATAGGATTTACTCTACTTCTAGTGTCATCACTTTCAAGCCACTTCAGTTTATTAGAAAATCGTGTCAGGCATACCATATTGATTTTAATCTTTCAAAAGCTTTAACTGAAGTGGGTTATTTTTAAATAGAAAAAAACCATTAATATTGAAACATGTAATTTCCTTAAATCTTATAAAACTTTGGAATCTCATTACAAATATTATTTGACTAACTTTTTTTTTTATATCTTACAGAATGTCTCATTTAGTTTTGTTTCCACACCTTTGGGAAATTTTATTTTCTATTCCACACCTTTGGAGAATTCTTAAGACATAAACACATATTATAAGCATTCAAACAATATCTTTTCACTAGCTCTACTAATGTACCTTCTATTCTTAAGGATATGAGTTCATTCCTAGATGGTCGTCACTATCTAATAATAAGTGAAGAACCCTTTTGTCTTCACAATAGAGGGATTTTGAGAACCCTTTGTCTCCTCTTTAGCAGGACTCTATTGCCCTCTGGATGTGCACAAGGCATATAAGAGTATATTAAATTTTTACATAAATATTTGATTTAGTGATCCCTTAAGCCATTTAGGTGCATTTTAATGGCTTTAAGATAAGCATACATGCTTAATCAATATCCAACCAATATGCCATACACATGTAGGTCTCAATTTCTATCACATTACCATTTGTACATGATCATCATACATAACATCATTTTTTAAACATTCATAAGTATTCATCATTCAACTCACATTAGACATTATGCATTCATAAAGCAACACAAGTTGGTTTATCATCTAGTTGGGGATAACATAATCACATACACCCATACATGTCCAACCTTTTTAACTCATAACATTTTATGATGCATCACTCATAGGGGCTTAATCCACTCAACTTCTAATTATCCCTTAACTTTTCCTTTTCTCAAAGTTTAATTTGTTTCACATGATTCTTATAAAACTTAGAAGTTTTCCTTTAGGCATCCGGATGGTATTTCTTAAGTTTTTATTCTTTGTGCACTTTAATTTATGTCTTATGTATAAGCTAATCACATTATGTTGAAAAGTTATGTGTGCTAGCAAGATTTTAACTTACTTATATCAATTTGCTTACCCTTAGTCGAATGGTGCTCATGACATTTGCTAGGCATCTTTTAAACTTTAATTTATTTCTTTTACACGGTGAGCACCCTTATTAAACCTTTATCAATGTTTTATACTTATATTTCTTTAATTTAACCCAAGGTGGTTGAATGCATGAACAAGATTTCTATGACCTTATAATTCTTTTTTCTTTACCTTAGAATAAGATTTTTATTAATCGAAGTTTAGGTCACTAATCACTACCTAATTAAGAAACTTTTAAGACTTCTCCCTCACACTTAGAGGTCATGGCCGAATGGTCTATAACATCTTTCAACCTCATGGTCCCTTCCTAATTAATCATTTTATTCATACTTAGGATTAAAATTAAGTCATAGTGAAAATTTTAACTTTCTTTCACCAACTTAGCTATCATGGCCTAATGAATCCTACCCTTTCCAAAACTTTCTTACACTTTTAATCTTCTACATATATATGCCATGATGCTTAATTAACTTTAGTTAGGGATTTAAACTCATTCCTGTCTAATTAACACTAAGGTGGGAATGGCACTCCTAGTGTTTAAGGCATCAAATTTCATCTTTTTTTGATCTAAGTTGATGAATCCTTCTAGTTAGTGTTTAGGCCATAAATTTTACCAAGTTTAGTTAATTTTAAAGCTTATCTTGTATTCCTAAAGGTCATGACAGAATGTCCCTTTTCTCCTAACAAATCCATGGTTCATTTTTAATTACCAACTTATGTATTCTTGAAACCTAACTTAATTTTTAATTATGGATTTCCCTTGATTTCATCAACTTTGGCTACTATGGTCCTAGCCACTTCTAAAAATTTCTTACACATTTAAATCCTCCCATTTACCAATGAGGGTTCTTAATGCACCATTAACCAAATTTTAAGCTCATTTTTCTTTAATTAGTCTAAGGTAGCTGAATGTGAACCTAGTAAATTTTAGGATATTTTAGCTTATTTTTTGTTCTCTTAAAATTTGTTTAACACCATTTAGGACTTAATCATATAGTTTGTATCATTTTTGGAAAATTTAAGAAATTTTATCCTTAACTTACACTATATGGCCAAATGCTCACTTTGAGTTTTCAAGATCACCTTTTTAAAATATCTTCTCATAAAATCTTGGTTCCATAATTTTCTACAATTGTATCACCTTAAGCACTTGATCCACAGAAGGCTTGTTCACACAATCTTGGTTCCATAGGTGTCTTATGAAGTTTGTTCCATTTTTTGTTCCAAAATTTTCTTTTTCTCTTAGTAGTTTTTAGATTTATTCCCAAAGTGAGCTTTTGGTACTTATGACTTAATTTTTCTTAGAATTATAAGTATTTAAGTCTATGGGTTCAGATATAGACATTTTATCACACAAGTCTATCATAGTAAGAAAATCAACAACTTTTAAACTTTAAGCATAAAAATATTCAAGATAGCATTTTTTAAGACAAATGTGTAGATCCACTGGATCTATTCCAAGATACATCCTTCTCATACCATGAACACTTCCAAACTTTCCCTCATAACCTTTCAAAACTTCCTGAATTATCAAAATGTATTTTTAAAGAATTTTAATTGATTAAATTGCTTTTAAGGTAGCTAGAAGCACTTTAATCCATCCAACACCACTTTAACTTTTAAAAATCACTAAAAAGGCACGATGTTATTTTTCAACCATTCAAAGGAAGCATCAAACCTTCATGAGTTTAAAAAAATAAGATCTATGGATCTTACAGAAAGAATTCACGAAAAGAAGAAAATAAACTGTATAAATCAAAATTTAAAGCTTAAAAGACAAAGTCAGAAATCCTACTTCATTGAGACTTGGTGTGGGGTTTTAGTGAGGCTGTGATGGCTGAACTTGGTGCCCCCTTGACGGTTCACAAAGAGCTTCTTAGTGATGGTTGTGGGGCTTGGTGTTTAAATGTTGATTTTAGCTTAAATCTAAAAGATGGAATCTTAAGCTTAAGGTGAAATGTTAGGACTTCTGGATTAGGTTTAACTTCGAGAGAGTTTTGAGAGATTTTCTAAGTGTTTAGAGAGTGAAATTATAAATAAATTAAGCCTCCCAATGTGCTAAGTGAATTTGGCCAAGTATGGGCAACTTAGGAATAATTTTTCATTTAAGGGTATTTTGGTAATTTTGCATGAAATTTCTATTTTTAAAATAATTCAAAATATGATAAATTATCCTTTTAGAATTATATTAGTGTTAATTATGCTGAATTTGTCACTAATCAAGTTTAACTTATCCTAAACATGGTTAATTTTAATTAATTAAGGTTAATTATCATTAACCATGGTTAAATAAATCTTTGCATTTATTACTTTTGTATTTTGTGCATTTACTTTGTGTTGACTCATATTGTGACTCATCACCATGTTTCTCATATGAAATTTTCGTGCAAACCATATGAGACTCACTTTTGACTTTTTCCTCACACTTTCTTACATTCTCGACCTTTCAAGGGTATTTTTGTAATTTTATCATTACTTGAGAAGTTTTCGAATTGTTCCTTAAGAAATTATAACACCTTTCGATTTGTTCATGATTTAATCTAAAATCATTTGATATTTTTCTTGGAATAGATGAGTCTTGTGCAAAAAGTAGAGCTTTCTAGGGGTATTTTTGGAGTTTTTAAGGGCTTTTTCGTCCCTTATTTGTTTCTAATATTTTGTCATGACTTTTTGCTCATTTTTAATATTCTCTATTCCCTTAAAATTTATTTTAAACCTTGTTTTATAATTTTTTTGCACATTATTTGGGTTTCCTAAGTGTATGGATATTTTCGTCATTTGCATCCATATTTTCAAATTTCTATCTTTTGTTCTTAATCCTACTTGGTTTATTTCTAAAGATTATTTGTACCCTAAAGATTTCATGATCATAATATATGGGTGTTACACAATTAATACATATTGATACTTGAAGAATGTTTCATGAACATCATCTATAGGCATAATAACATTAAACTATCTAATTCAAGGAATAATTCTATAAATTTATTTTTCAAACACAATACACACTAGCATGAAAACATTCAGTTAAGGCATCACGTAAAGTTTCTCATCAAAGTCATTCACCAGCACTCACACACATGCTCAAATGCCCATATAAATGACCAGTCAAGTTTCAGTTGCATAAATAGAAAATTAAGTTAACAAAATAAAAAAATTACCCATGACAAAGACCTTAGAATCATTCCTTCCTTTTGGCCATTAGAATTGTTCTTGTAGTCCTCTCCCATCCCTCATTTAGACATTTCCATAAGCAGGTGGTGATAAGTAAAGGTAGTATAATTGTCCATTATACCCTCTACTTCCACCCTTTTTTTCTTACATTTCCACAAGCTCAACCATGTATGGCCATTTCATCCTTACTTCTCTAATGACCACCATAATAGTATCAACCCCATCAATAGTTACGTCTTTCACAATCAAAATTCATCAACCAAGCATAAAAAACCCAAGATTTATTCCTAAATAGAGTAGGTCAAAAAAATTTTCTAAATAAATTTTAGATTAAAATAAAAATAGTAATATAAATAAATACTTTACCTTACCGAAAGTCGATCGTCATCACCATTGCTGCCATAGTGCCATCACTACATGTTTGCTTTCTTGCAAAAACAAGACAATGTTGCGACCGCCATTGGAAGTCTTCATCAAAGATGGTAAAGCCATTGCCTTTACCTCACCTTTCTCTATCATCACCATTGCCATGGGTGGCGATGGTTCTGCCCCTTCATTTTTCTCTTCCTCGTAACGATGCTTTTCTCTATTGCTACCCCCTTAACGATGCTTTTCTCTATTGCTGCCCCCTCCAAGAGTGGGGCTCCCCGTTCTTCGTCAGAGCCACCATTGAGGATGGTGGTGGATTTGTCGATTGCCTTCCCCCCAAATCCTCATCCCTGCTTCTCCTTCCTCAATCACCTCCAGCTGCCCCTACAAGTCATGATAGCTTCACCCTCTCTTTCTCAATGCTTTTTTCCACCCTCAAACATCCTTCATTGTTGTCGCCTCACTTTCCCCAAACCTCTAATAACTAATCCTATCCATATTTTCCCCAAAATCCCTAAATATTGACCCAGGCTAAGCTCCCCTCTAATTCTAAAGCATGAGACATATGGGCTATCTGATTATCTTGGCCCAAATTTGTAGAAATGGACCATAATATCACCTTACAATAAAATACTATTTTTTATGTAATGTTTGCATTGTTGGAGCTTGGCCAAATGGGTGCTCCCCATAAAGATAGTGGTGTGGGTTCGAATCCAAAGAACTTTTTTTTCTTCATTTTTCTATGTTTGTTTATATCTTAGGCCTATAAATGTTAGATTTGGAGGCTACTTGCTTATAGTAGGAGGCACCATCATGGAAAGGATGGGCCACGTTCTCTACCAACCTTGAGGAGCCAAGGATAAGGAGATTTCCTTTGTATCTAAACTTAGAAAAGGAGATAAAGAAGGAAGGGAAAAGCTTTCACTAAAATGCACTCGGGTGTATTATGATCAAAGATGTGAAAATGAAGTACATGGAGCCTATTCATATGATGATAAAGTGTGGGAGCCTATTCATATGATGATAAAGTGTGGGAGCCTAAAGGAGGCATATGGGAATAGATTTGAATCCGCATGGAGGACATTTAGTCTTGGGATTAAGCCGAAGAATGATGCCTTATGAGTCCTCACTTGCATCCTTTTAAATGGGCCAAGGCAGGACAAAACCTACTTTAGAAAAATACACATAAGTTAGGTCCACTAGGAACCTAAGTAGAGTGAAATTGTAAGTCCTAATCTAAGCATTACGGCTCCAAGTGATGATATAAGAGGTGGAATCTTAAGGAGGGTCATCATCCTTAACGTTTAGTAGGGCTTCAACCTGTTCCTGAAGCTTCTTGGCTTTGGCTCTAGTGATGGGCCCAATGGTCCTTCCTGGTGGTGCCTTTGCAATAGTGCTATTTGAAGAGATCTCTACATCATCTCATCCCTTTTCAAGGGAATTCATCTCCAAATATGAATTCTCATCATATGTGCCTGCAAAGAAAGTAGATAAGTTAGATACATTAAATGTAGCACTAACACCATAGTGTCTAGGTAGATATAAGTGATAGACATTATGACCTATTCGCTCTAGAACCCAAAAGGGCCCATCATTGTTGGACTAGAGTTTAGATTTCCTAATTGAAGGAAACCTTTCCTTTGTGCAGCCACACCTAATCTCTAAGTTCAAATAGAACCTCTTTTCTACCTTTTTTTGTTAATTGAGCATAATGTGTCATTTTCTTCTCAATAATGACTTTCACGTTAGTATGAAGCTCCTGAATGAAAATTTCCTTTTGAACTTCATCCTTACTATAATATTTGGCTAGGTCAGGCATGGGTAACCTCAAAAAGGTGAGTGTTGGGTAGTAGAATGAGGTGTCCTATTGTATGAAAATTCAACATGGGGTACACAATCCTCCCAAGGCCTAAGATTTTTACCCACCATGGTTTTGTGAAAGGTAAAAAGGGTCCTGTTTACCACTTCTGTTTGAACATCAATCTAGGGATGGAAAGTGGTGGAAAATATGAGTTTAGTTTCTAATTTACCCCAGAGGATACGCCAAAAGTAGCTATGAAACTTATTGCTTCTATCAAACACTATATTGTTGGGTATTCCATGTAGCCTAACAAATTCTTTGAAGAAGATTTTGGCCGTTAGACTAACATCATCTACTTTATGGAAAGGGATGAAATAAGCTATGTTGCTAAAACAGTCTATTACCATAAAGATAGAATCCATTTCCCTTTGAGTTTTAGGTAGCCCGAGGAAAAAATCCATACTAATATGTACCCAAGGGGAATCAAGGATAGTTAAAAGGGTATATAAGTCATGAGGCTTAGTTGTTGATTTGGCCTGTTTGCAGATAATGCATTTTTGGAAATACCTATGGCCAAAAGAAATTTTCTTTAAGGATGGACAAGGTTTTCTAGGTGACAAAATGCCCCATTAAACCCTTTTCATGAGACTCTTGGAGGAAAAGATGTCTTGTGGAACATTTAAACACACATAAATAGGTTTCTCTGAACAATAATTATTTATGCATAAAATACACATTGCATATCTTGTGTTCATAGTCTTTGTATATTTTCCCAACCAAAACATCGTCTTCATACAAATCCTAAAAGTTCTCAAATCCCAGCATTTCGACACTTAGGGGGTTTTAAAAAGAATGCCTCCTAGAGAGGGCATTTGCAACCTTGTTACTCTCCACCTTATGTTTGACAATGATAAACTGTCCTTATGTCATTTTATTTGTGGATTTTTAGGCATAATTACTATATGATTTAGCGTAATTCATTTGTATTATGCTTAATAATCCTTACTTTCGCATGAATGGTCAAGCAACCAGTGAATCTAAAAATAAGAAGATTTTGAGCTAAAATAGGGTAAAAGGGCATAAAACAACAAAGGAGTAAAAGACCATGCTAATGTGACACATTGTGTACTAACATGATGAAGCATGACCATGCTAGTGTGACACATTATAGTCGTGCAAACGTTTGATGCATCAACACATAATGCCACATTAACCCTAATGATGCAAGAGACATCCTAATTGGCCCTATGGTGTTGCGACAGACCTAGAAAAACTACAAGAAATTTGGGTCAGGTCCAATTCGCTACATTAGAAATCCAGATTTGTGCCTATAAAAAGGAGGCTCTACCACATTCATCAAACACACCACCTCCCCCCTCAGAGACTTCATTCCTCTCCATAAGAGAGCAACACCCCTCTATTTGGGAACAGTCCTACCTTTCCCCCAGCTCTTATTTCTAGCCTTTTTTTTCTCAGTTCTTCCTAGAGAAATCCTTGTGTGGTTTAATTTCAAAGCAGTTCCCAGCTTTGTTTGCAACATCAATTTTGTAATTCTTTTACTTAATTTTGTTATAGATATTTGTGGGCTAATTTATCTATGAATAACTAATCTTCCTTCTATGAGTTTTGAAAATCTTTGTGATGAGTATTGTTTGAACCCTTGTTATTCCTTTTTCTAAATAATGTTTTCTTTATAGCAAATATGTCATTCTATTATACTTAATCCATTAATAGGAACTAGATAATTCTATTAATTTGTTAGTGTGTTGGGGGATTAGGTGATCGTACACCTCCTAATTGAAGAAACTATAGGATAACTAAACTTCAAGGTCTTGGAGGATCAATCAGGAACCTAAATTTCCAATTGGTTAATTGCCGGACATGTAGAACATCCTTTTAAACTTCATGCCTCTTTTATTTATCTATCTTACCATATCAAGGCAATTAATATTTAGGAGGAAGATTATTTTTATTGCCAAATCAAGAAGTAGTAGAATTAACCTGGGTGATTAGCAATTGAATAAAAGGAGGAATGGGGATAAGGGGTAAAGACAATTTAAGTCACAAGAAGAGCCAAAGCTCTATAAATTCTAAATTTTCTATAACTTGCGTTGTATTTTTTTATTTAACACCTAATAGAAATATTTTCTATTTTTTACTCTTACTGGTTTAACTGCTTTTATAAATAACCCTTCTTTAAATGCTTTCATACAACAACCCTGCTCTTGGTGAGCTAAAAAATTAGAATTAAAATTTCGTAGATAAATTGTTGAACTAGTCTTTATGCAATCGATACTGATGGCCTCAAATACCCTCTTTCAACACCGATGGATATACTTGCTTGTGGGTATAACTTGGCAAAGAGTTTACGCTCACGTTTTAAACGCAACAAATTTTGGGCACCGTAGCTAGGGATTATTTCTTAGCAATCTTTTGAAACTTGATTTCTGATTGCTTGAGACATTTACATAATTGAAAATTTCTTTTTAAATATTTTTATTTTGCTCTTTTAAGGAGAATTCTTAAAAATTAAAAAATCTTTTCTCTAAATTTCCCTTACCTCATCCTATATTATTTATGCTAACACGTTTCTAAGCTTCTACTCTGCAATTTGAACCAAAATAGAATAAGCTGCTAGTAGGTTGAGGTGAGAAACGAGAGAAAGGAAAATGGCAACATAAGGAAGAAGAACATTGCTGCACTATATAGCCCCCATTGACAAGGTTCTGAGGAACAATATATCCAATTTAGCAATGGATGATGTTTAGAACTACATGATATAAATTTCATTTTATTTCAGGAGGATAACCTTGGAGGATCCGCACCTCCATATCAGAAAGTTTCTAAGGGTGACAAACACCATCAAGATGAATGACATCTCACAGGACACCATCAGATTATAGTTGTTTCCCTTCTCCATCACTGAGAAGGTGAATGATTTATGCAATTCCTTACCGGAAGGATCCATCACATCATGGGATCAACTCCAAAGTCCATGCAATCCAAGAACATAGTAGAGATCATTAGCTTCACTTAGTGTAAGAATGATTCCTTGTACGAGGCATGGGATCGTTGTCAGAATTTTCTCCAAAAGTTCCCACATCATGGGTACTAAATACCCATCTCATGAAAATCTTCTATAATAGCCTCTCTTATGCCAACAAAGCTATAATCGATGTAGCTTCTAAAGGAGGTATACCTTAAATGGCACATGGGAAATCATAGGGAACCTGACTACCAACAACAACTAGTGGAGGTTTTCCAACAAACACGTGAAAAAGAGAGTCTCACAACTAGCGAGAATGTACCAAGTAGATCAAAACAACCTACTAACCGGTTAGATCAAGGCTTTCAACCAAAATATGAAAGTGCTTATGCAATCAAGGGCATAATCGCTCCACCTATTTGCACTTAGGCCACACCTGAGCCCAGTCAATGAAACCTATGAGGTTCCCTAAGCCATGACCCTAAAGGATACGCATTTGAGGACCATATGGCCCAACAGATTGAGATCCATTTTGTGGAGAACACCTATAATGTTACCTAGAAGAATCATCCCAACCTATCCTGGGGAGGATGTTATGGTAATAACACTAACAAGCCTTCTAATATTTATAGGCCTCCTCATATGCATATGAAGAAGGCTATAGGTAAGAGAGAAAGGAATCAACCCCCATAGAATCAAGGTTCCAGAATATGGAGGTACAACTACAAAACATAGAGATGTAGATGTTCCATTAATAAAACATGAAGGAACAAACAAACACTAGGGATCTTGCCCAGTCAACCAGAGGTAAACCTAAAGGATTAGGTGAATGTAATCACCTTAAGAAACTAGAAGGAAATGGAGAAATTGTAGGAGAAGAAAAAAGTGATGTAACCATAGAGCTGCCACCAAAGCTTGAGAACTCAGGAAGTTTTATTCTACCTTGTACTATGAATGATTTCCATCTTAAACATTTGTGTGACCTAAGCTCTAGTATAAACTTTGTATTTTTTTTGGATGGTTGGGTATGGAAACTTTGAAACCTACCACTGTCTCTTTGTAGCTCGTAGGTGGAACCCTTGTATGTCCAAAAGGGATGGTGGAGGACGTGTTGGTAAAAGTGGAAACTTTCACCTTCCCTACAAACTTCTTCATACTCAGTATGAATGAGGATAAAGAGATTCCACTAATCTTAGAAAGACCTTTCCTGACCACTGGAAGGGAAGTAATCAATGTGCAATAAGGGAAGCTCACTTTAAGGCAGTGTGATGAAGAAAAGGTGTTTAACAACACCTACCCCATTGAAGGTTGTAAAGATTCCCCTTGCAAGCCCATACAACATTTTCTGCTATATAAATAAAAGAAAGCTAGGATAAGGGGATACAAATACCAAAAGTGCTACAAAGAGAAGAGAAGGCACTATAAGCACACCTAGAAACATAAGCTCATCATAGGTAATAATTTTTAATTCTTAGATCACAGTTTTGGGTGTTCACAAGGAAAAGCTGATTTAAAGAAGGTGGCCCCTACAAGGTTAGCAAGGCATGTCCCCACACAACAAGGAAAAAGAGAAAAATTTGAGGGTTGGAGGTCCCAAATAATAAGGACAATGCGTCCAAACATAATAACAACCAGACCTTAAGCAGATCACAGGTAAGTGCCCATGGCTCCACTTAGCCATTGGGTACAGGTATGTCAGGGTTGTGACGTAAAACAAGTTCTTATAGGAGAAAATTTGTTTACTTTCCTTTTTAAAAAAAAAAGGTAGAGAAAGTGAGCACGACAATGTCAAATTTCAAAATGCTTTAAATAGTAGAAGAGTAATCACACGTCACTTTCATTATTCATTTTCATTGGTGTAATTTTCTTCTTGTTGACTTGAATTCTCTCTCTGCAGCTAGGTATACCATGAGCCCTAACTCTATTATTTTCTAAACTTCTACATGGGCGTGTTGAATTTCGGCATGTCCAGAACACTTTCGGTTAGGAAAAAATTTAATTTAGCATGTTCATGCTCTAGTTTGCATGACCATGCCTTTTTAGGCATACTTCATTCAACATGGTTGTACCCTTATCTACAATGCTATGCATGTGTAAATAATAGTGACTTTCTCTTTCGCACGATTGTGCATGCTCCATGCTTAGAATTTTTAGCATGGTCGTGCTCCTATCTGCACGGTAATGCATACCTATTATTAGTTGGATTTTCTACAAATTGCACAACCGTGCTCTTAGTTGCACTGTTGTTCTTGTTCATTAAATAAGTAGGATCATAATGACATAATCGTGGTAGTAATTCTTGCACGACCATGCAAGTGGAATTCAACATGACCATTCCCCTTATGCTTAGTTAGCTATACTAAGGAGGTATACGCTCTTTTCATGTGAGCACGACCATGCTTATTCTATCATGGCCATGCCAAAAATCTTAGTACACTAATTTGTTTATTATAAAATTCCTCCCCGCACATAAAAAAAAAAAAGAGAGCAGAGGCTCTACCCTCTCTAAGGACGAGTCCCCATAGGACTTGGCCTACCATATTGTCACCCATAGGGTTGCTAGCATACAACCTCATCTAGAAAGCCTGCTTGATTTCACATTCATCTCGACTTGCAACTTGGACCAAGAAGGACTACAACGTTTGGGCGTAGAATGCCAAGTGACGAGGTACCTATATAAATTGGGATGGATGACAACTGCTTTAATTCAGGAGCTTGCATGTAGGGATCCTACCTTGGTGTTCTTGTCTTCCCTTAGCGGCTTTCCCCGATCGACGACATGCCTGCTTATATCGTCCGGTAGTAGGTTAGAGGCTAGCACTTCGAGGAGGTCCTTGCATATTTCAATGTCGTTTAGGGATTTATGATGCCTCAGGACATATTAGTCCCAGATTTCTTGGAGGCCATGATAGACCTACCGAAAGAGTTAGTCAAGGGAACATTTTTGTTTGAAATCATAGGGTCTTACATCTATAACCTCAGGGTCTCAAAATCCACTACCATTTGAGACCCAACCCTCGACATCATACGCTAGTGGCTCATTGCGAGAATATTTGTCAGGAATGACAACATTTGAGTCATTTTGAGGATCCACTTATTCCTCCTCTAGGATGTGGTTAAATGGAGGAGAGTCGACCAGGGGCCCTTCTTTATCATGTCTTACAAAGGGATCGGCATTAGGTAGGACAGTTTAGTTACATTGGCATAGCATTCTATGTGACTACCTTGTGCTATCACCATCACATGCTTCCGTTTGTAGCAACCTTGCTCCAATCGATCATCATGCTTAGCATGGATATCTAGTTGCACATAAGAGTGATTCAAGGAGAACCCCAATATATCTTTGTCCTTGGAACCCAGTAGGTGCCACAACGTTAGCAACCATCACTGTGTAAAATGACCTTCTTTGAATCATAATTTAGATTTCACTTGAATGAATTAAGATTTTTCTCTCCTCTTTACCTCTTCTCTCTAAGCTAGAATGGTGGATCTCTTCCTTATCCTTGATTCCTCCAAGGTGAAGGTGAAGGATGTGGTGGAGACTTATCCAAACTAGGGGGTGCCTCCTTGAGTCCTTCTTCATTCGGATCCAATTTCTATTTCTCCTTCTATTGTCACTACCTTTATTGAACAAATATTATCCTCCTTTAATATTCTGCATCAAATGGTAGCAAATTTCCTTCAATGGAGTTAAGATCCACTTCTAAATTGTCTTTTAATTCCACATTACTCTCGCTCTTTCTACTCCATCTTCTACTCCGTTTTCTTTCTTCATTTTAACTTATCAAATAACCTCTTATTTGAGTGATTATTGTTTTTGTTGATTGTACATATTTCTATTTTCTAGATATATACTTTTTGTAGCTTTTTGTTTGGTAAAATTTTCTCAATTCTTCTATCTATGCATAAGTTTTTGTTTTCATGCCATGTAGAGCATAGCTTGAATGTTTTGATCATCTCTTGCTTAATTATTTTTCAAATTGAATCATTCTTGTTCCATTTAATTATTCTATGTGTATAGATTTTGAATATGTCTGGTTTGTTCAAATTGAACAGATCAAGTTTTTCAATTATTTGATTACTGCATCTTGTTTAGTGGTGGCACCAACCAACCTTTAGTTTGAAAGATTTCATCGTTTCTTTCTTGATTTGTGTCCAAATTAATCAAAACTTATTTTGATTGTTAGATATGAATCTTATCTTCATTTATTGGTTTGAATTTTCCATATCTTCAAAAATAAATGTGAATTTTGAATCCTAGTTTTGGTGCCAAGAATGTGTGAAATTGAGTTCAAATTTTTGATCTTAATTTGATAGGATCTGTGTAGGCCTGATTCAATTATGTGATGTTACTTTTACATTATGTCTTAACATGATTTGAATTATGATATTTTTTTATTCAATTTTTTCTCAAGAGTTTCACGACTATATGCATGCATTGCTTAAATGCTATCTTAGTTTATACATGCAAAATCTAAGTGATTATGTCCTCATATTAAGTGTAATGTTAAATCAATAATTTAAGCACTTAAAAAAATTAATTTCTCTCGGACCTCTTGATCATTGCTAGAATCATGAGAAATTTGGACCATTCTTAAAGACATAGATTGACCTATGCAAAGGGAAAGTGAACAAATTGCACTAATTTGGACTATTTAGACATATGACCTTTAAACCTTAACAAAAAGCTAATGAAAAGGAGTGTTTGAGAACCAATTACCTTCTGGACTTTGGATAGATAACTCAACAAAAGACATAAGAAAAATAAAAAATAATAAAAAGAGAAAAATGAAGAAAAACAAAAGAAGAAAAAGTAAGTAAGAACTTGTTGAGAAAAAGGCAAGCATAAGGTCTAGTCTTTTCTTATATTTGTTTGTGTATTCATCTTGTAATCGCAAGGTTATTTGTTAAGAAGTATGGCTTAGGTCTTAATTTCTTAGCTATTGCATGTGTGAGATCTTTAATCCGCCTAACATTATAATGAATGTGTGAGCATATGCATGCATTTCTTAGTTTCTAGGATTTTCTTTTGAGTGCTTACCTTTTCCTTCTTATCTTTAATTCTAGATTGTCCTTCTTTGATCTTTGAGTTTGACTTATTAAATTATCTTTGAGTGTGATTTTGGCTCTAATATGTTTTCCTTGTTTGTCCCTAAACTTCCTTAGTTGTGTATGCACCTTATTTCCCTTAACTTCTCCATACTTCCTTCACCCTGGAAACATAAAGTCTGTTGAGGTTATAAGTTGATTGTACCTCCCATTATAGCTTGGTAGAGGGTTGGAATTGAAATTTTATGAGATAAGGCTAGCCTAAATGTGTGAGACCATGTGAGGGTGTGAGAGAAACACCTGGTAAGCTATTTGTGAATTCTTTTGAATTTGGTAGTACTATCCAAGTGAGGGTAGCAAGCTCCTTCACTCTTTTTGTGTTTTGTAGGAGACATTTGGAAGAATAATTGCAAGGAGGAAAAGGTTACATGAAGGCTAGAAGTTAAAGAACAAACTCAAGACTTGTTTTTTTGTAATTTGTACTCGGATTTGGTGTATATTTTTTGGCAAATTTGGTGTACCTTAGGAACCATATTCTTATAAATTTTAGTTCCTTGTAGTAGGTAATTTTCTTGGTGTTATTCAATTTTAATTTTGCAATTTGCTTGTAATTGGACTTTTGGACTCTAAGCCTTGGTGTAAGATACTCACCAAAAGGTGACTTGATTTGATTGTGTGTTGCATGTAAGGAGTGATAAAAGGGTGCTAAGTATTGCATGAATTTTAAGCATAATTGTGTAGCACCTAACTTGTTTGCCAAGGAGCTAGGTATCTTTCTGAACTCTTGTTTGTTGTGTGCTAGAACTTATGATTGCTTGCTACTTGGATTGCTTGTTTTAGACTAGGCCAACTTAGGTAATTTGTGTGTGGAGAGGATAATTTTTGATTTGCAAATGTGTTCCCACGATCAATCCCCTATAAGCCAAATGGAATAATTGGTCATTAGGTTAGAGAGGGTTTTCCAAATCCAACCTAAACTCATACAATAAAGACTAGATAATATATAAAGAATAAATTCCAAAAGGCATTGTAAAAATCAAAGAAATATAGAAACTAATGGTTCTAGGAATGGAAGGCATCATAGTGAGGAGGAGACATCAAGTGATGATGTCAACTTCTTTGGAAACAATGTAGATCCTAGGGATAAAATAAGACATTCTTCACACAAAGAAAGACTATCTTCAAGGGATAGACCTCCCTCACCAACAAGGACACTAATACTAAAAGATAACTCACTTAGAGTAGATAAGATTAGAGGTCATAGGAATATGGAATCTATAAGGAATAGGAAACCCTATAAACATAGGACACGATAAACTGTTATACTATCACTTTAGTTATGGTATTTTAGGCATAACTTCTGCATGACTTAGCACTATTCGCTTGTAATTTAGCCTAACCTCCCTTATTTTGAAGGAATGGTCATACAAGAAAAGACTATGAAAATAGACATGTTTGGGGTAAAAAAAAGAGAGTAAAAATAGTGTTAAAAGGACCAACAAAGCAAAGAAGATGAAAATCCCCTTAATAGAAAGTACACGACTGTGCTGATGCGATGGTGCATAGTCATTCACTTGAAACTGTATGGCCGGGCAAAGTGGAGCAACACAGCTATGCCAAAATGAAGTGCTACGATTGGACCAAGATAAGCACGACCATGTATAGATTTAGAGTGACAACTATACATGCCATATCAGCTCTAATAATACAAGAGGTATCCCAGTCATCCCTATAACATTTGTAGAAACCTAAAGCAGCCACAACAATTGCAAGACAAATAGGTAAACACCACCCTATGACACTAGAAATCCTAAATCCTGACCTGTAAAAAGGAAAGCTTTCACCACCATTCAAACACACCACTATCAGCTTCCAAAGCCACAATAAATATTCCTCTTTTTGGACATAGTCCTAACTTTCCTTCATTTCTCATTTTTAGCCTCTCTATTCCTAATTATCCCTCTGGCATTCTTTTTGTAGAATCTTGGTGGAAGGAGATATCCTAACGGTGAATCCTTAGAGCAATTACCAGATCACCGATAGGCTGATTTCATTGCTTATTAGGATAATTATGAATTTTTTTGCTAATATTTAACTAATTCCCAATTCATGGGACTTTGGAAAACCTTTTGATGTAAATTGCTTGAATCTCATTTCCCCCTATATTTTATTGATGGTTATATCATTTTCACAATTATGTTACCTTGCCATGCTTAATGAATTAATATGATGTAGCTAACCTTATTAATTTGTAAGTTCGTTGGGGAGAGACGATTATACTGCTCTTAATTGATAGAACTGTTAGGTAAATAAACTTAAGAGTCTTGGAGGATCAATCGAGAACCTAAGTTTCTAAGTTGTTAATTTCCTGACGCGTAGTTAACACTCTTTTACACTTTACATCTCTTATTTATTTACCTTGCCAAATCAAGGGGAGTAGTACTTGGAAGGATGATTACTACATTACTGGATGAAGGGGTAGCAGCCTTAGAGTTGGTGGTTTACAATTGATACTCATAACCCATTCATGAAATAAGGGTGGAATTTGGAAAGAGAGGAAGTAAAATCAAAACAAGGATCCAAAGTCACATGTTTATCCATAGTATGGATCACATTCCTTTGCTTGTCATTTCATCAATATTGTTCTTTATTCTAAAAAGCAATAGCACACACAAAACTCTTAAATAGTGAGCTCTAAGGTTGTATTTTAAATTTCATACATAGATTGTTAACATAGTCTCTATGGGATCGATACTAAGGGTCTAAAATACCGTTTATTTTCACCAACGCTATACTTGTCTGTGGGTAAAACTTCCTAATAGTTTTACACTCATATTTTTGCAAGTAATATGACCATAGGCATAGAGAACATAGGGATGGAGATAAAAGTTCATCTAAAGATAGTTTAGAGGTTAGGACCTTT
Source organism: Canavalia ensiformis (assembly GCA_026541065.1). NCBI lineage: Eukaryota > Viridiplantae > Streptophyta > Magnoliopsida > Fabales > Fabaceae > Canavalia > Canavalia ensiformis. The sequence continues at coordinate 221,218 of JAMKYM010000194.1, read as the reverse complement.
AGAAATAGTCCTAGGATTAGGAATTCAAGATGTAAGGATGCCTTAGGGCCAATAGAACTACCCAAAGTCAAAATGCCTAAGTTCCAAGGGAGGAATAACCCAAAGTGACATAGAGATCCTAGATGCAGAGGATCCCAATTGTAGATCCATTGGGCCTATTGGACCTTATACACACTAGGTCTATTGGGCCTCATATATTAGAATAGAACTTGGATACTTTTTCTATTCGAGGAACTAGCAGACCCAATATGTATAGGATTTTGGCCCAATTTCCCTGTATTTAGCTTAGGCTTTTTTGGGCTTTCTCTGGATGAATTTGAGATTGCATTGAGGAGTGAAGAAAGAACCATTATTGGGCTGAAATCCAAGCCCAATTCAGATTCAAATCTATCCTTCATTCCCTTTATTTTGCACATTCTTTTATTTTGCCTATATAAAGACATCACTTGTGTAATTTTCAACATGAAGATTCATTTGAATGAAATTAATAGTTTTTCACTTAGATTTTTAAGAGCTTTTCTCTCCTTTTTCTTTCTCTATAACCAGGCTTGGGTTGAGGAACCTCCTCATTCATGACTGCTTATGCTGGCAAAGAAGAAGCCTATCTTGCTCAAGAGGTGGCACTTCCAAGTCTAGCCTTGAATTCGAATCCATTCCCCCCCTTTCATTCTCCAAAGTGCAACCTCCATTAATTTAGAAGAACCACCTCCTTATACTTTTGCATCAACTGGTATCAAAGCTCCACTAATGGAGGTTAGATCTGCTTCTTGATTTGTATGCAGTTTCTTACTTCTTCTCGAATTTCCAAATTCATCTTCATTTCTATTTTCATTTTCATTTTTAATTGGTCAAATGATCTCCTATTTTGATAGCTTTTATTGCATTATTTTTATGTTTCTTTCTAGTTTCTAGAATGATATTGTTTGTGTGATTTTTGGATTTGAAATGAAGTTTTTGTCGCCTGATTACTAAAGCTTGTTCATCTTGACATGCAAAATTCACCTAACTTGTTTGATTTATACACAAATTGCTTATTTCTAATTTGATCTTTGTCAAACCTGTTTCGTTTGATTTCTATGATTCATATCTTTCAATTTATTGGTATTAATTTTTCATATTTGCCAAAAAATTGTTTAAACAAATTCTGAGATTTGAATTCAAATTTTTTATGCCAAAATCTCATGTGTTCTTGAAGTTCTTGTACAGATTGGGTTCTATTAGCCTTGTTTTGGTATTATTTTGCATGTTTTGATCATTGTATATGTATGTACTTCCGACTTGTTTGTGTTTGTATTTCCTCCTTTGAAATATTCCTAAGAATGCATGATCATGTGCATGCATTCTATATGCTAAGTCTGGCTTAAGCCATGCATGATTAAGTCATTGAACCTAAAAGATTAAGTGTATGCTTGAATAAAGTTAAAATAAACTTAATTCTTATCCATGGACCTTATGACCTAAGCTAGATTAAAGACAATTGGACAAGGATATATGGCTTGAAATACCATCTTATGCAAAGGATGAAGAGGAAAATATACTAGGATGAGTTTCTAGACTTAGGATGTTACCGAGAGCTTATGCAAGGAATAATTGAGGACTTAAACTCCTTAGAATTTGGACAAAAATTGTGACAAAAAGAAGTTGAGAAATCTGAAAATAAAAGTAAAAAAATAAAAGAGAATTAGAAAAAAATACATATAGAAAAAGGGTTACATAAAGGTAATTTGCTTTGCTTTCCTTCAGTATGTATGTTAGTTGCCCATGCTTCATTTAGGCTATAGGCTCTAAATAGTTTATGCATACCTTTATTTCTTGGCCAAATAGCATATTCTCCTTGCTGTAAACACTCAATTATGTCCGAGACCTGTTTTTAAAATTAATTAGTGGATAAACCATAATTTAAATATATAACAAGAGAAAAAAACATGAAAATAAAGTCAAAATGGAATGTGGAAAAAAAAACCAAAAAATAAAAAATAAAAAAGTAAAAAGAAAGAAATGAAAATAAAAAAGAGAGCAGACAAATAATAAAAAACCTGAAAATAAAATAAAAAATAAGACAAGAAAATAAAGTAAGAAAAGGAAATGAAAGCAAAATAAAAGAAAAAAAAAAAGCCGGAGGGCATTCCCACGGGAAATTTTAAAAGGAAAGAGGTATAAAATGATTTGGAGGCCATATTGGAGGGGGTGGATTCTGGAATTTTTTAAAAAAGCTCTCTCTCTCTCTCTCTCTCACCGCGGGATCCGAGGGGGTTTCTGTCCAGGATAATAACTTTTGCTTCATCTCCCTGCCGATCCTAGCATAGAAACCTTCGAGACATTGCTTGGTGTGAGCAAGAATCATCGATCAGAAAGGGATCGGTGCTGAAACTTCCTTCAGGTACTTCTCTCAAATTGATGAAATTAGGTTAGATTAAAATCTGCTTCATGCGAATTGCATGCATTTATTGCATTTGAAATGAGTCTCGTGCTTCTATTATTAATCATATACTCCATTCAAAGTAAAAAAATCAATGTCATGATCTAGGTATATCAATGAATAGTAAGTCCCTTAGATATCAATCTCATTATCTCATGAATCTGGGCCTTATCTGAGAAAACCCATGCTGAAATACGTGACCTATGGTATGTTACTCCTAAATTAATGCAATTATAAGCATGTCCTGATATTCGATGGCCAAATCCTGAATGATTCCAAGAGTATTGCCCATCGAAAAATCGGAAGGATTCTGCTTCTCCATTGTCGACGACCTCAGTATTATTTGGTTCGAGATGACGTGACTCTAATTGCTAAAAGCATCGCAAAGCAGGGTCTTTATCAACATAGCTAGCTAAATATTTGAAGCATTTATCAAGCCGATGATAAACTAGATTCGCGTCCACATAGAGAAGAAGACCTGTCACCGAACGCTAAGCACGTCCTCCTTTAGTCGTATGATTGACGAAGAAGTTAGAGCTTTACGCTAAGCTAGAGTCATTGATACCCTTACTGTGAGGCTTACGTAGCTGCATGTACCTCTAAGCAAACGGTTTCAAATGGCCCTTCACGAAGCTCCGTGCTCATAGAAAAGAGCCCCATGCAACACCTGTCCCTCTCCCAACGCGCCTAAGGACTGCATTCACCCCGAAACTCCGATTCATGCAATTACCTATCCCGAACGGACGAAGACCCACGACAAAAAGACGTGATGTAGAGCCGCGTGAGAAAGTGTCGACTTCCAAATTCGTTACTCCATGCGATTATTTCTTTGGCTGTTGCTAAGTTTAGGGTGATTTGGTCTACTAACCCTGGATTTGGAGAGACTTAAGATGATGCGAACTCTGTTACATTTAGGCGCGGCTGATAGCCCGAAAAGTCTCTGTGTGGTTTCGTATTCAGCTCCGCTCCCTGGGATTCCAGGTGATCGTTAACTCTTGATGTCTAGGCATAATGTAAGATCAAGCAACCGGTCGACTGCTCCACTCCCGTTCGACCGCACCGAAGGATGCCCATGAACAAGTTTATCTATGGACGACATGCAATGCCAAAATACTACACTCGTTGCCGCTTCCAAACCTCACTGATAAACACTTCCGCCGATATGTCTCGGACTCGATGAAGAATGGTATATTATACACACTTGTGCCTATGAGCGTCTTCAAAAGGGGTGGAAGATCATTAAGGCAAGCTTTCAAGAAGGATAAAATTTCACAAATGGCTTGGTGATTGGTATGGCTCCGCGGCCCTTGTCTTGTCTCTGCTCCACTCCTGGGTCTCGCGGTGTTTAATTCCTTGAGTGAAATGTTCCCATTGGAAACTTATTTCTACTGACAAGTAATTATTTGTGTTGTCTGGTTCAAGCCCTAGTCTCTGATACAACAAGGGAAGTTGAAGAAGGAGACGTTCACGTGAATCATCTGTAGCTCTTGAAACGAAAGGGAAAGAAGGGGACCTTGTCGAATGCATGTCCTCCTTGCATCTTGGCACTAAATATGGGAGAAAGGCACGATTCAAACCTCGACAATAGGGAAGCCATTGATACTTCTATAATACAAGCCACCATGCAAAGTAACTATGGGTGCAAGGCCTGTAATAATTTCTGTTGAAATGAAAGAATTCTCCTTGTAGCCCTTTTAATCTTAGATTACAGAAGATGTGGTATAAAAGTGAATGGTCTAGTGGCTGAAGATGTTGCCTGTGTACCTGTGTGGGCGCTGCTTTCAACCCTCTGAGACCCATTCCCTCTTTGTATTAACCTCACGTGCTCAAGCCATGCACACGAGCCACGGCTTACACTTTCGTGAGATTGTAACTGTGCCCCTGCATTTTCCCAAATTGCAGTTTGACCCCAAAACTATCCAAATTTCCCCTTTGACCCCAAATTTTCGAAATCACAAATCGACCCCTGAACTTCCCAAAATTCCACGTAAACCCCCCTAATCATCTCAAGATTCAAATTAAAATTCTTTTCTCCCAAAACTCAAAATCAAGTTTAATTTTCTATTCCAATCAAAATTCTACTCTTTTCGTAAACTTTAAACCGAATTCACTTCAAAACGAATTCCTTTTTCAAATCAAACCATTCCTTTTCTTATCTTCATTATATTCAAATTAAAATTTAAATGTTTTGGGATCTTCGGCCTCACGCGACGAACTCTAAACGGGGAACTAGTGGTTCACCTGCTGTTCGATGTTTAGTGGTTCATATAGGCCCCCATGCTACCTTAGTCGCCTTAGACCTTGTGCATGAATGGACTAGAGGTCAAAGTTCTTTTTCAAACATTTTGGGATCTTTGGTCTCACGCAACGGGCTCTAAACGGGAAACTGGCGGTTCACCTGCTCTTCGATGTTTAGTAAGTCGTATAGGCCCTCGTGCTGCCTTAGCCGCCTCGGACCTTGTGCATGAGTGGACTAAAGGTCCTTTCGAAAATAAAGTTCTTTTTTCAAATCATTCGGATCTTTGGTCTCACGCAACAGGCTCTAAACAAAAATGGAATCGCGGTTCACTCGGCTGCTCGACGCGCAGGCTTCCTCTCTGCTGCCTTAGGCCGCTTCTAATCTTTTGGCGAGCAATCAGTGTCCTCCAAAAATTAAAATCTTTTCAAAATATCATATTCCCTTTAAACACCTCCGAAGGTCAAGCCTTCACAAAGCAGAACTAATGTAAGCCTTGAGTTTCCCATCGCACTGTGGAATACGTAGGAAGCATGATCAAGTCCCGCTGCTAACCTCCATCGTTATTTATTTCCATGCTAATAAAAGGACTGGGAAACCATTTTCAAAAATCACACACTCGCTTTAAGGGTACTGTTTCTTCAAGGGGCGAGTGGGGTGCCTAACACCTTCCCCATTCGTAACCAACTCCCGAACTTCTAATCTTCATCCTCAAATCGTGTTTTTTTCCAAATCTTTTTCCCTTAAATAAAATTTGGTGGCACTTAATCAAAATATAAATTATTTTTAAAATTTTAGCGAGTTCGTCGTCTCGTTGTAATTACGGTCGCGACATGGCGGCACCTTAACTCAAGAGAGTCAAGCCCATTCAATTCGGTGTGTTTTAATTGATCCTTCCTTTTATTTGCACATTTATTTGTATTTTTTGGTAACGGCTTTATTTATTTCTTATCTATTTGTTACCTGGCTTTCTGTCTATTCTTGTACAACCCCAGGATGTAGATTTTAACTATAAATTGCTATATATATCTCTATAATTTCCCCAATTGCATGTATCCTAAAAATTGTGTGCCCTCGACACTTTGCATAGGCATTTATCATGAGTGCCCTATACCCGGTCTGAGTGTCGCTAGATTAGAAGGATCTAATGGTGTCACGCTGGGGCTTACGTCCTATTTGACTATCACGAAATCCCAGCTAGAGTGTAGTGTTCTATTCATAATGCCCAAAAGAACTCCAGTGGCTACTTCATTGCTAGGCAAGACAGGACGAACTTGGCCTCTAGTGACTTCTACACCCTAGGACAAGCACCTTGAGAGGTTCATATAAAAGCCATAGATCCTTAGGACAGTAAACCCCATACAGCTAAGGAGGGCACACATCCCTTTCCATGGAATCATATATTGCTTAGAACATTTAAGTAAACTAAATCACCTAAGATGGCAGAGAAGAAGGGGAAATCGGAGATTGGGGAGATACAAAATCAAGAAAGAAAAATCAAGCAAAAAGAAAAAACAAAAATCAAATAAATTAAGGAAAAGGAAAATAAAATTCCTAGGGAAAATTAGAAAAATAATTTTTGAAAAATACTGAAAGTATAAAAAGATTCAACAAGAGAGAAAATGAAGTTCAAAAGAAAATCTAAAGAACGTCTTTTAGCAAAACTCAAAAGGTTTTTCAAACAAAACCAAAGGTTTTCTAGCAAAATAAAGAACAGAAAAACTCATAAAAATCATAAAATGGCTAAAAAAAAAACAAAAAACAGCTTCTAATTATTTTCAAAACCCCCAAAACATATATAATTATTTGTGCATAGCATGCATGCATTCATTCATCTATTCATCAATGAAAGAAGGAGATTTTTAAAAATCATTCCATTTCATACTCATTTTACATCATCATCCTTATCATTCATGATTTTGGCATTCAAATTATTTCTAAAAAATTAATTTTTAACTTTAACAGAAAAATTAGAGAAAGACTTCCTCGACATCCTTATAGAACCAGATCACAATCAGGAATCATAGATGAGCTAGAGAGACAAAATGAGGAGTTGAGAAATGAGGTCAAGACTCTGAAGGAGCAGATGGCCAAGCTGATGGAAGCCATCCAACAATCTAAACAAAAGAAGGGGAGGGAATCCCTTCCGAGAGAACCAAATGACCCGTCATATCTTCCTGGCTTCAATCCACAAAACCCTTCATTATTAACCATCCCTCCACAAACTAAAGGAGGTCATCATGGGTATCCTTATGGGCATGCACCCTCACAAGCCCAAACACAAACCCAAACACATAACCTACCTCCAAACACCACTTCACAAGCTCACCAAACAACCGTTGGGGGAACACACCTTATGTTCACCGAAGGGGCCTCACCCTGTGTACATACCATCTTCCCATCCCCACCACATGCCTGACGGATATCCAAGCCATCCTTCGATTGAGGATACATAAAAGTGGAAGTGGTCTGTGAGGATGTATCAGAACAATCAAGGGAGGCGCTATGAAGCTGGGACAAGGGCCGATCACTCAGCACGGTCCCATGTGGTCATCCCTCCAAAATTCAAGGTTCCCGAATTTGAAAATATCAAGGAACTGAATTTGCCCAAAAAGCCCACTTGGCCATGTACCTTCACAGAAGATGTCTCCCGCATGCACGACAATAGCTACTTGTCCATTTCTTTTCAAGACACGCCTTAACCGGCAGTCAGAATCTTGGTGCACACTCCGCCTAGAGCGGAGCCCTGGCATTCGCTTCATGAAGGGACCCTAGGCGATGCCTTCTCAAACAGGACCCCGATACAATGTGGAGATGAAAGCTTCGGACCGAACCCAACTCCGGAGCAGATACAAGAATAAGACGAGTCATAAGATGCTCAATGATGGAGGGAGTACGCTAAGTGCAACCCTCCATATTTATATGAAAAGAGATGTCACCAAAGACGCTTGCTCCACACACTCCAAAAATCCTTTCTATGACAAGATGATCGCGCTGTGACTTTCTGCTTCCTCCAATGTCATCATCATCGAGAAAAGGATCGAAGGTGGTACGCGTTGCCGTGGGAAAATCGCACATAAGCCTACAGGACAATGCCAATGCATCCAATGGATCCGGAAAGAAGAAGACAGCGAGACCCGCAACTTGGCTTCTGTCAAGGCTAATATACTCCACAGTGGTACATTATGGTCCACCGTCGCCAACCACCACCATACACACCCTACATACCATATCCTTACATCGCCGCTACATACCAAACACCATACCCTCCTACTTACAACTATCCGACACAAATCTGACCACCAACACCATACATGGCCCAAACACAAGCCATGAGCCAAAATCCTAATCAAGGCCAGAAAAAGGAGAAGAAGCCCGTCCAATTTGACCCTATTCCAATCTCCTACATCGAAGCCGCTACCACAGCTTTAATTCAAACTCGTTGACGCTTCCTTATCCTCGAACCGCAAGAACCACCATATCCTAAATGGTATAATGCAAACACCAGATGCGATTACCATGCAGGATTCATTGGTCATTCTACAAAGGATTGTCTAGCATTGAAACAAAAGGTACAAAGCCTAATCGATGCAAAGTAGCTGATTTGGGAGTTTGCTCCTAACATTTAAAACAATTGCTGGGTTAAACCACGAACCCATCAACTAGCTAAGAGATTGGGACCAAGACAACAGTTTCTCAGGCAAGTTAAGATCGAAAGTATATTCATCTAAAACTATTTTGATTTTTCAAAGTCAATCTTTGTAAATAAATATCGATGAATAAATACAAAAATTAAATTTTTCATGTTTCTCAAGCATGTGCCTCATTGTTGGCTTTACTTTTAAATTTTACCATTCCCTTTTCATCATTCAACCTGCTTCTTCCTAAACAAATAAATACCTGTTGATGACAATGCCAGTGCTGCAATAAATAATCTTGAACTTCTGATTAATCAAGCTCAAAGAAAAGCCTAATGAGGGAGAAGAATAACAAAAGTCTAACCAGGGATCCCCAAATCACCATGCATTCAATACCTTGTCTAACAAGGAAAATCCCGCTGGAACAAAGTTCAAATCCAGGCAAAATTAGGGATGCAAGATAAGATCCGCTGAATTGGAATCAAGATAATCCGGGCAACATCAATATTTGACCATGCAAAATTAAAGAAAAATAAAAAGAAAACCTTGCTGGACTCCAAAAACAATCCAGGCAAAATCAGGGTCAAAATAAAAAATTCAAGAAAAAGAAAAAGAAACCCGCTGGATTAAAATAAAAAATGGTCCAGGCAAAAGCAGGGTCAAAATTCAAAATTCAAGACAAAGAAAAAACCCGCTGGATTAAAAGCCAAAAGAATCCAGGCAAAGGTAGGGCTAAAGTGCAAAAGATTAAATCGAAAAAGGCATGATCAGAAAAGGTCTTGTTGGATTCCAAAAAAAATTTAGGAAAAATCAGGATCAAAATGAAAGGCCCGCTAGGTCAAAAATCCTCAAAAATGACCTAGGCAAAGTTAGGGCACAATCAAGCAGAGAAAGGCCCCAGTTGAAAACCTCAAAGCGGCGGCCTAGGAAAAAGTCAGCACTAAATAGAAGCCCGCTAGGTCGAAATCCTAAAAAACGACCTAGGAAAAAGTTAGGGCACAATCAAACAGCAGCCCTCTAGGTTGACAATCCTAAAAAATGACCTAGGCAAAAGTTAGGGCACAATCAAATAGAAGGCCCGCTGGGTCGAAAACCCTCAAAGGGCAGCCTAGGCAAAAGTTAGGGCATACAAACAGAAGCCCTCTAGGTCGAAATCCTCAAAAATGACATAGGCAAAAGTTAGGGCACAACTAAACAAAAGCCCGCTAGGTCGAACAATCCTCAAAACACGACCTAGACAAAAGTTAGGGCACATGGACAAAAAGCCCGCTAGGTTGAAAACCCGTAAGGGCGACCTAGGAAAAAGTTAGGGCAAAACGAAAGACCTGCTAGGTTGAAAACTCAAAGGAATAACCCAGGCAAAAGTTAAGGTCGAATCAAGAATCCTAGGACAACATGACATTTCTGCACCTCATATCTTCCTAAAACTAGGGCGAAATTTGCCATTTCTCAAGTTTGGTTAATTAGACAATCAAGATTATAAAAAGCAGCATTGGCATTTTTCACCAAAAGGTGCCATTTGGGCAATCGAACCCACATCTCTTGTCATCCTTTCCTTTCAAACACACTACCTTAAAACATACAACCTCAAAATTCTCTATCTCCTTCTTTTAACTAGCCAAAATCCACTTGCACATCCCAATAGTGCACAAACCAAAAGAAAGGTGGAGAATGTAAAAAATAAAAAGATTAATTTTGAAAAGTCATGACAAGTCGGATGAATCCTCGACCGTTGCAACACAATAGGATTGTTTCCCAAAGACTCATCCTCCTACTAGCCATAATGCCACTACAGAAAAGGAGTGTGTCTTACTCAATGATACTGATCACTATTGGGTCTCAAAGATCCTGACAGAAGAAAATTTTGAGACTGACCAAAACACCGAAATTAAGTCAATCTAGCTCGTCCTGATTCTTGATTCCTTCACACCTACTATGAGTTTGTCGAGAAAGGATATGTCAAAGAAAAATCAAATCAAAAATCAAGGGAAACAAATTTTTACCATCTCATGGTTTGCATTCATCCCACAGCATCCATTTCATGAAAATTATTTCCAGCGTCAAAAAGCAGTCAATAAGGATTAAAATATTGCATCCTTTTCATTCATTCAAACAGCAATAAACATTCATTCATTCAAGCATCTCATAATTCATTTGCAAAAATTAATTAAGACCTGGGTAAAATTGCCCGAATCAATCATAATTAAAAAACTGAGTCAAGAAAACTGGGGTAAACGCTTGCCCACAAAAAAAAACCCAATCTAAGGTCATCCTCAAATTCATTGTCAAGCTCAAGCTAGGGCAAATACTTGCCCACAAAAATTCAATTTGAGGTCATCCTCAAATTCTGAGTCAAGCTCAAACTGGGGCAAATGCTTGCCCACACAAAAATTCAATTTGAGGTGATCCTCAAATTCTGAGTCAAGCTCAAACAAGGGCAAATGCTTGCCCACACAAAAATACAATTTGAGATCATCCTCAAATCCTAAATCAAATTTAGACTGGGGCAAACATTTGCCCAAGAAAGATTTAAATCCAAGAACGAGACCAAAACTGGGGCAAACATTTGTCTAGAAAATGCAAGTTGAGGTAATCCTCAATTCCTCAACTCTAGAAAATTCCAAAACTGGGAAAAACATTTGCCTAGAAGATGCAAGTTGAGGTAATCCTCAATTCCTGAACTCCCAAAAATTTCAAGACTAGGGCAAACGATTGCCCAGAAAAATTCAAGACGAGGCCATCCTCGATTCCATCAAGATTCAAAATGGGACAGACACTTACTCAAAATCCCCTCAAGTTAAGGCATTCCCTGATTGCCAAAAATCCTCTAAACTGGGGAAAAATGGTTGCCCAGGTTTCTTCAAGGAAATAATTATCAAGTGCTTAAAAACCTTCAAGTTCAAGGCAGAATAAGCAATTCATTTTGATTCAAGAAAAAAAAATAATAAAAAACACACATTTCAAAACAAGATTGTCTGGGGGTAACTGACGAATAAGTCCATAGTCCCTCCTCACGTGCCACCCCAAGGCACATTAAGTTTGTTTTCCATACCTGTCCTGACAGGTCGTTCTCTCGCCTGCATCAACAGGCTACCATCATCATCCTACCAACAACAAGACCTCCACATGATTCCTGCCTGTCTTAACAGGCTCATTTCTCTCTTGTCAATAACAGGATTTTTCTTCGATACCTGTCTTAACAGGCCATTCTCATTTCCACGCCTGTATTCGCAGGATATCCCGTCTTAAAAGGACATTTCTTCTACCTATTTGTCTATCTATCTTGACAAGCCTTCATCACTTGTCTTCACAGGTTCTTTTCATTTCCTTTTACCTATGTTAACAGGTTTTCACCTTTGTCTGTCTAGCAGGCTTACATCTCTCTTATCAACAACAGGAGTCCATCTACCTTTATCCTGTTTTAGTAGTTTAGTCCCTGTCTTTCATTTTGCCTGTCTAGCGGGTTCGCACTTTCCTGTCATCAACAGGACCCCGCATTTCACTTATCTTAATAGGTCATTTTATTTACATCTTTCTTGTCAACAACAGGATCTTTTTGTTTTACCTATCTCAACAGGGTTTTATCATTCTCTTTGCCTGTCAAGTAGGTTTGCATTTATCCTGGCAACAGCAGGATTTCATTTGCATCTTTCCGGCAACAGCGGGATCCCAGTGGCATTTTCCTGTCGACAACAGGACCTCATGTTTAAATTCTGTTCTCTTTGCCTGTCAAACAGGTTTGCATTCATCCTGGCAACAGCAGGATTTCATTTGCATTCTCCTGTCAACAACAGGACTTCAAGCATGTTTAATTTCTGTTTGTCTGTCAAGCAGGTTTGCATTTATCCTAGCAACAACAGGATTTCTTTTGCACATTTCTCGGCAACAGTGGGATCTCATTTGCATCCTCCTGTCAACAACAGGACCCCAAGCATGTTTAATTTCTCTATGCCTGTCAAGCAGGTTTGCATTTATCTTGGCAACAGCAGGATTTCCTTTGCATCCTTCCCGGCAACAACGGGATCCCATTTGCATTCTCCTGTCAACAACAGGACTTCAAGCATGTTTAATTTCTATCTACTTATCAAGCAGGTTTGCATTCATCCTGGAAATAGCGGGATTTCATTTGCATCGTTCCCGGTAACAGCGGGACCTTATTTGCATTCTCCTGTCAACAACAGGACTCCAAACATGTTTAATTTCTCTTTGCCTGTCAAGCAGGTTTGCATTCATCCTTACAATAGCAGGATTTCATTTGCATCCTTCCCGGCAACAGCGGGACCTCATTTGCATTCTCCTGTCAACAACAAGACTTCAAGCATGTTTAATTTTTGTCCACTTGTCTTAACAGGTTTGCATTTATCCTGGCAACAACAGGATCTCATTGCATCCTTCCCAGCAATAATGGGACCTCATTTTCATTTATCCTGGAAACAGCAGGATTTCATTTGCATTCTTCCTGGCAACACCAGGACCCCCCTTTTTGCATTCCTTCCCGTCAACAACGGGATTCCTATCAAGTTTACTTTTTCTGCATTTTGGCCTATGATGTCAGGCCAACATCAAGTTTCTTTTCTGCATTTTTTGGCCTATAGTATCAAGCCACTATCAAGTTTACATTTCTGCATTCTTGGCCATGATGTCAGGTCTCCCTCAAGTTTATTTTTCTACATTTCGGCCTATGATGTCAAGCCTCCTTTAAGTTTACATTTATGTATTTTGGGCCTATAGTGTCAGGCCACCATCAAGTTCTTTCTTCCACATCTGGGCGTATGATGTCAGGCCTCAAGCATAGATAAATTCTTGTACGCCGGCCTATGCTGTCAGGCCACCTTGTACATACCTTACATTTTGGTTCTTGCATGCTTTCCCGCCTTAATAGATCGTTTTCGTTCTGGTGAGCCTGTTGTAACGGGCCATTCTCTACTGCTTTGCATGTTTTAACAGGTCATTTTTCAGTTCATTTTCTTGTCCTGACAAGCAGTCCCATTGCATTCCACACCTGTCCTAACAGACCTTATTAGGCCATGCCATCAAGCCTTGCATATTTAAACCCCCACCGGCATAAGAAGCCGGTAAGGTCATTCTCCAAGCATCCATGAGGTTCAATTTAAGCTCAAGGCTTTTAGTACTGCCCGGACCTTTTTTCAAAAGGCTGCCTCAGACATAAGGTGTTCACGTCTTTCCTCATTTCCTACCACGATAATTCGGAGAATCATTTCTCATATCATCTGGTAGGAAAATGAGTAAAGAGGGGCAAACTGTAACTCAATTATGTCTGAGGCCCGTTTTTAAAATTAATTAGTCGATAAACCATAATTTAAATAAATAACAAGAAAAACAAAACATGAAAATAAAGTCAGAATGGAAAGTGGAAAAAAAAACCAAAAAATAAAAATAAAAAAGTAAAAAGAAAGAAATGAAAATAAAAAAAAGAGCAGAAAAATAATAAGAAACCTGAAAATAAGATAAAAAATAAGACAAGAAAATAAAGTAAGAAAAGGAAATGAAAGCAAAAATAAAAGAAAAGAAAAAAGCGGAGGCCATTCCCGTGGGAAATTTTAAAAGGAAAGAGGTATAAAATGATTTGGAGGCCATAATGGAGGGGGTGGATTCTGGAATTTTTTGAAAAAGCTCTCTCTCTCTCTCTCTCTCTTTCTCTTTCTCTCACCGCAGGATCTGAGGAGGTTTCTGTCCAGGATAATAACTTTGGCTTCATCTCCCTGCCGATCCTAGCATAGAAACCTTCGAGACGTTGCTTGGTATGAGCAAGAATCATCGATCGGAAAGGGATCGGCGTTGCAACTTCCTTCAGGTACTTCTCTCAAATTGATGAAATTAGGTTAGATTAAAATCGCTTCCATGCGAATTGCATACATTTATTGCATTTGAAATGAGTCCCGTGCTTCTGTTATTCATCATATACTCCATTCAAAGTAGAAAAATCAATGTCATGATCTAGGTATATCAATGAATAATAAGTCCCTTAGATATCAATCTCGTTATCTCATGAATCTGGGCCTTATCTGAGAAAATCCACGCTGAAATACTCGACCTATGGTGTGTTACTCCTAAATTAATGCAATTATAAGCATGTCCTAATATTCGATGGCCAAATCCTGAATGGTTCCAAGAGTATCGCCCATAGGAAAATCGGAAGGATTCTGATTTTCCATTGTCGACGACCTCGGTACTATTTGGTTCGAGATGACGTGACTCTAAGTGCTAAAAGCACGTGTGCGAGGTCTCTTTATCAGCACCCGTAGCTAGCCGAAATGACGGAGTCGCATGCGATTGGCTGATGATAAACTAGATTCGCGTCCATATAGAGAAGAAGACCCGTCACCGAACACTAAGCACGTCCTCCTTAGCTGTATGTGATTGACGAAGAAGTTGTGGCTTTACAAGAAGAAGCTAGAGCTGCTGATACCCTTACCAGAGGCCGTACGTAGCTGCATGTACCTCGAAGCAAATGAAGTTTCAAATGGCCCTTCACGAAGCCTGTGATCATAGAAAAGAGCCCCATGCAACACGGGTCCCACTCCCAACGTCAGCTAAGGATCATATTCACCCTGGAAACTTTGATTCATGCAATTACCTATCCTAAACGGATGAAGACCCACGACAAAAGACGTGATGTAGAGCCGCGGTAGAAAGGTCGACTTCAAATTCTGTTAATCCAGGCGATTATTTTTTGGTTGTTGCTAAGTATAGGGTTATTTGGTCTACTAACCCTAGATTTGGAGAGCTTGAGATGATGCGAACTCTGTTACATTTAGGTGTGGCTGATAGCCCGAAAAGTCTCTGTGTGGTTTCGTATTCAGCTCCGCTCCCTGGGATTCCAGGTGATCGTTAACTCTTGATGTCTAGGCATAACAGAAGATCACAACCGTCGACCTGTTCCAATTCTGTTCCGACTGCACTAAAGGATGCCCATGAACAAGTTTATCTATGGACGCACGTGGCAATGCCAAAATACTACACTCCGCGTTCGCTCCAAACCTCACGGATAAACACTCTGCCGATATGTCTTGACCTGGATGAAGAATGGTATATTATACACACGGCAAGCTATGAGTCTTCAAAAAGGGGGTGGAAGATCATTAAGGCAAGCTTTCAAGAAGGATAAAATTTCACAGCGTCGGTGATTGGTATGGCATGCGTCCTTGTCTCATCTGTTGGCTCAACCTCGAGTCCTCTCGGGTGTTTAATTCTGAGTGAAATGTTCCCATTGGAAACCTATTTCGCTGGACAAAGTGTAACTATTTGTGATATCTTGTTCAGCCTTAGTCTCGCATAACCGGGGAAGCCTGAAGAAGGAGAAGTTCACGTGAATCATCTGGTGCTCTTGAAACGAAAGGGAAAGAAGGGGACCTTGTCGAATGCATGTCCTCCTCGCATCTTGGCACTGAATATGGGAAAGACAATGATTCTGAAACCTGATTAGGGAAGAAGGATAGACCCTTTATACATAGGCCTTCACCATGCAAGGTAACTGTGGGTGCGGGGCCTGCAATAATTTCTGTTGAAATGAGAGAATTCGCCATGTAGCCCTTTTAATCTTAGATTACAGAAGATGTGGTATAAAAGTGAATGGTCTAGTGGCTGAAGATGTTGCCCAGGTACCCAGGGGCGCAGGTTTGAACCCTCTGGAGACCCATTCCCTCTTTTTAGACAATCCCTTCATGTGCCCAAGCCATGCACACGAGCAAAACAAGCCATACACTTTCAAATATTGCAACCAGGCCCCACACTTACCAAAATTGCAAACTGACCCCTGCACTTCCCCAAATTATAAACTGGCCCCTGCATTTTCTCAAATTGCAGTTTAACCCCAGAACTTTCCAAATTTCCATTTTGACCCTAAAACTATCCAAATTTCCAATTTGACCCCAGAATTATTCAAATTCCCAATTTGACCCAGAATTATCCAAATTTCCAGTTTGATCCCAGAACTATCCAAATTTCCAGTTTGACCCCAAATTTTCGAAATCACAAATCGACCCCTAAACTTCCCGAAATTCCACTTAAACCCCCCAAACATCTCAAGATTCAAATTAAAATTCTTTTCTCCCAAAATTCAAATAAAGTCTTTTTCTTCAAAATTCAAATTAATTCCTCTCCTTAAGATTCAAATTAAAATTCTTTTCTCCCAAAACTCAAAATCAAGTTTAATTTTCTATTCCAATCAAAATTCTATTCTTTTCGTAAACTTTAAATCAAATTCACTTCAAAACGAATTCCTTTTTCAAATCAAACTATTCCTTTTCTTATCTTTATTATATTCAAATTAAAATTCAAATGTTTTGGGATCTTCGGTCTCACGCGACGAACTCTAAATGGGGAACTGGCGGTTCACCTGCTGTTCGACGTTTAGTAGTTCGTATAGGCCCCCGTGCTGCCTTAGTCACCTCGGACCTTGTGCATGAGTGGACTAGAGGTCCTTTATAAAATAAAGTTCTTTTTCAAATATTTTGGGATCTTTGGTCTCACGCAATAGGCTCTAAACGGGGAAATGGCGGTTCACCTGCTGTTCGATGTTTATTAGTTCGTATAGGCCCTCGTGCTGCCTTAGCCGCCTCGGACCTTGTGAATGAGTGGACCAAAGGTCCTTTCGAAAATAAAGTTCTTTTTTCAAATATTTCAGATCTTTGGTCTCACGCAACAGGCTCTAAACAAGGAACAGGCAGTTCACCTGCTGTTCGACGTTTGGTAGTTCGTATAGGCCCCAGTGCTGCCTTAGTCGCCTCAGACCTTGTGCATGAGTGGACCGAAAGGTCCTCCAAAAAATGAAATTTTTTTCAAAATATCATATTCCCTTTAAACACCTCTGAAGGTCAAGCCTTCACAAACCAGAACTACGTAAGCCTTGAGTTTTCCATTGCACCAGGGAATACGTAGGAGCAGGATCAAGTCCTGTCAAGCTAACCTCCATCAAGTTATTTATTTCCATGCTAATTAAAGGGATCGAACAATTTCAAAAATCACACACTTAGTTTAAGGGTACCGTTCTTTGGAACGGGCGAGTAGGGTGCCTAACACCTTCCCCATTCGTAACCAACTCCCGAACTTCGAATCTCATCCTCGAGTCAGGGTTTTTTCTAAATCTTTTTCCCTTAAATAAAAATTTGGTGGCGACTTCACACTTAATCAAAAATAAAATTCCTTTTTAAAATGTTAACGAGTTCTTTGTCTCGTCGGAATTACTGTCGGAACACTTGCTTGATCATGTGCATGCCATTCTTTAAAGTTTCTAGGTAGTTTCTTTGTGTGGTTTCCTTTTGTGTTTGCCTTTAATTTTAATTTGTCTTTGATTGAATTCTAAATTTATTCTTGCCTGTTCCATTGAGCATACCATTCTTGTGATAGATTTTTTTTCTCTTGTCTTTTAAATTTCCTCTAAATTTTGTAACCTTTGCACTTAAGCTTATGATCACTTCTTCACCACTTACACATCATTAAGGCACCTAAGTTGAGGTTAGTTGTTCCTTGACCTCAAATTGGTTTGGGAGGACATTCGTGTGAGTGAAATGGTGTGAGAGGGCTGGTTGTATGGTAAGGATATTAGAGGGAGGAGAGTATAAACACTTGGTGAAGACTAGTGAAATTTAACTTGATTTTTCTAACATTAACCAAGTGGGGTAGCAGGTGTCCTTTGTGTTTGTGCATAATTTTGTAGGAACTTGGACAAGCTTAAGCCTAAGGAAAGGTGTGCCAAGGGACTCAAGAAACCAAGGATTGAAACTTGTACTTTAAGACTAAAGTGAAGAGCGAAGAGCAAACCCGAATTGAAGACCAAAGTAAAGACATTTTATAATTAGCATTCGATTTTTGAATTGTAAATTAGATTGAACCTTTTTAATTAGGATTGATTTGAATTGTAAATCCTAGTGATTTGTAGTAGGATTTAATTGTGGTATAATTCATATTTACCTTTGCAAGTTGTTTGTAGTAAGGACTTAGACTTTCAAACCTTGGTGTAGGACACTCACCTAAGGTCAAGTCATAATATTTTGTGTGTTTGTGTGATTTATACCTAAGTTGTGTGCTAAGTGATCCTTTCATATCGTAGAACTATCTTGTGTAGCATTAACCTTTATCTTCTTTTTCCAGGTTAAGGGGGCTACGTAAATCACTTAACTCTTGTGTGTTTATGTGTCCCTTAGAGCTTAAATTATGTAGTAAGTGTTTTGACTTGTGTGATCTAATTTCTTAGCCTAGCAATTTAGGTGTGGAGAGGTAATTTTTTACTTTTCAAATGAGTGCTCTCGAATATTTACCTGGGTATCAAATGGAGCAACTTGCTTCAAGATTAGAAAAGGTAATTCAAACCCAAATAAGAATGTTTGAAGATCAAATAGGACACTCAAATAGGCCTAAAAGGAACCCAAGAAAAATTGAAATAAGTAGGTCTAGAAATTGGAGATATTATAATGAGAAGACATCAAACGATGATGTCAACTGCTTTGAGACAAACATAGATCATAGGGAAAATGGAAGACACTCTCAAAAAATAAAGAGATCATCTTCAAGTGATAGGCCTATCTCACAAAGAAAAGCCCCAACGCCTCATGACCATGCATAAAAGGTAGATAAGGATAGAGATAGGGGTCATAGGCATAAAGAACCTTCAAGTCATAGAGCACCCCCTAGGCATAGGACCCATTGGATTAGGAAGCATAGAAATAGAAGTAGAAGCTCTTCTAGGGATAGCCTAGAAGATAGAAGTCATAGAATTAGTGTTAGAAGTAGAGATCTAAGGGAAAGATAGTACCTAGAGTCCTTAGAGCTACCTAAGATTAAAATGCCTAAGTTTGAAGAGGGAAACAATCCAGAGGCATACCTAGATTGGGAACTCAAGATAGAACAAATGTTTTTAAGCCAAGTAATTAAGGAAATACATAAGGTAAGGTTAGCTGCTTTAGAATTTAGTGACTATGTCCTAATTTGGTGGGATAGGCTTAACAAAGAGAGATATAGACTCTTGAGTGAGTGGGAGGAAATGAAGCATATCATGAGGGCAAGATATGTACCTCCCCATTATTTAAGAGAGATCCATAATAACTTACAAATGCTCTCTCAAGGTTTAAAAAGTATAGATGAATATTATATAGAAATGAAAATTGCAGTGATTAGGGCCAATTTGAAAGAAAGTGAGGAATCCATCATGGCTAGGTTCCTAGATGGACTTAGGCATGACATTAGGAATGTGGTAGAACTTCACCAATATCTAAGACTTAATGATCTTTATCACTAAGCTATAAAGGTAGAAGCCCAAATAAACAAAAGGGGTGAAGACAAAACACTACATACAAGTCATCTACATGAGACATTAAGGAAGATAGAAAAAAAGGTTTCAAAAGACTCTAACTTTAAATCTAGGGAGTCCAAAGAGACCAAAGAATCCAAAGAGTCTAAAGGAAAGACTCCAAATTTTTCCTTTGGAAAGGAGTATTCAGTTAAGTGTTTCAAGTGTCTGGGTAGGGGGCACATTTCTTCCTAATGCCCAAATAGGAAAATCGTGATCCTTAATGACAATGGTAATTTTTTATCACTGGAGTCCACTAGCTCTAGTTCCTCTTCCTTTTCACCTAATGATGAAGTCCTAGAGTATGCACTAATGGGGAGGAAGAAACTCAGAAAGAGAACATCTTCCATACTAGATGTCTTATCAAGGGACATGATTGGTATAATATGAATAAAGTCATTAAATTGACTAAATCCTCATCTTTTTATATGCCTCATATGGTTGTAACTATTTAGCTTCGTTGTGTGCTTAAATACTTGTCTTATCCATTTACGTCTAAGATGATTGAAAATTATAATACCAATAACTTGATGGACAAGACATCTAAATTCAATCCTAATTTTCTATTTCACTCTTATAAAGGTTATGAGTTTTTTTATTTTCTACTAACTCTTGTGTCTAATTTGTCATGATTGCATATTGTTAAAATTCTTTGAAAGATTCAAGAGGTTGGCATTTGATACTGGCATTAGTCTTGTTTTCCCTTTATTAATAAAAGTCTCCTCTACCTACTTATGTCCTTATTTTGCAAATATTTTTGAGCCTACACATTCGAGGATGAATGCTTTGGAAGAGGACTGAGATGACACAGAGGATCCCAATTGCATAGCCATTAGGCCTATTGGACCTCACACAAACTAGGCCTATTAAGTCGCACACATTAGAATAGGACTTAGGTACCTTTTTTGTATTCTAGGAACTAACTACCCAATGTGTATAGGATTTGGGCCCAATTTCTCTGTATTTTAGCTTAGGATTTTTTTCTTTTTTGAGCTTTCTCTGACCAAAATGAAGATTCATTTAAATGAAATTGAAAGTTCTACACTCATATTTTTGAGAGTTTTTCTCTCCATTTTCTTCCTCTAGAACCAAACTAGGAGTTGAGGAACCTCCTCATCCGTGACTACTCATGATGGTAAAGAAGAAACTCATCCTCCTTATGAGGTGGCTCTTCCAAGTTTAACCTTGAATTCAAATCCATTCATCCTCCATCCTTGTCCAAAGTGCAACCTCCATTGATCCAAAAGAGCTATCTCCTTCCACCTCTATCACAGAGACATGCTAGATTAAGAACATAAGATTGAAAAACTTTTTTCTATCTATTCCATTAAGTAAGAACATAGAGTAAGGTTAGTAGTAGGGATAGAAGTGAACAAGATCGTTTGATAGGGGTCTACGACTTGACTTGTTTTAAAGGCTAGTTTGGCTTGACTCGTTCAATAAATAGATAGGTCCAGGCTTGTTAAAAAAACCTTTTTAGATAAAGAAGCCAGACTTAAGCTTACAGAAAATCTTATTTAACCTATTCAGAGGCCTATTTATTTTCATATGTTATATATTTATATTTAATATATTTATTCTAATATATTATATTTGTATAGTATTTATTTTAATATATTTTATTTACATAATATTAATATATATATATATATATATATATTTTAAGCTTATTTAATCGCCTTTTTATCTTATAGGCTTTAAACTTACAAGCCTTTTTAATGAATTTTTAATATACACTTTAAGCCTATTTATTGACCTTTTCTTGGAATGTATACTTTAAAATAGGCTCGTAGACTTTGTAAACTTTAAATCAAGCCAAGCCTTGGCAAAAAAAAAATCTATAACAGGTAATAGGCTCAGGTTCAGGCCTAAAAATTTTTAAACAATCCAGGCTTTAACATCCAAAGCCTAGCTTAGCTCGACCTACTTCCATCCCTTGTTAGAAGCCTTGGAATTCACTAATTATGCCCTAATTTAGTGGGAGAAGCTAAACAAGGAGACGTATCATCCTTTAAAGGAGTGAGAGGAGATGAAACACATTATAAGAGCTAGGTATGTGCCTTCCTATTATTTAAGAGATATCCATAATAGGTTACAAATGCTCTCTCAAGGTTCTAAAAATGTAAATGATTACTACAAAGACATGGAAATAGTCATGATTAGGGCCAACTTGAGTGAAAGTGAGGAAGCCATTATGGCTAGGTTCCTAGATAGGTTTAGGCAGGATATAAAGGATGTGATAAAACTCCACCACTATCTAAGTTTGAATAACCTTTACTACCAAGCTTTGAAGGTAGAAGCCTAACTTAGTAGGAAGGGTAAGGGTAAGTTCATTGCATTCAAAACATCTACACAATAACTTAGAAAGACAAAATAAAAGACTCTAATGTTAAACTTATGAAACAAAAAGATGCCAAGTACTCCAAATATTTCAAGGGAAAAGCTCCAAGCTTTCCCTTAGGAAAAAAATATTTAATAAAGTGTTTCAAGTGCTTGGCAAGGGACATATTGATTCCCAATACCCTCATAAAAGGTCATGGTCCTAAGGGAAAATGGTAACTATTCATCACTAGGATCAAGTGGCTTTAGCATTTCTTCCTCTTCATCCGAGGATGAAATCCTTGAGTATTCTTTTGAGGGTGACCTTCTAGTGGTTAGGAGGTTATTGAGTAGTGTATGTGAGGGATAGGAGGAAACACAAAAGGAGAACATCTTGCACACTAGATGTTCAATCAAGGGGCATACTCGTTCTTTAATTATTAATAGAGGTAGTCGAACCAACATAGCTAGCACTAGGCTAGTAGACAAATTAGAGCTAGTAACCACCCGCATCTTAAGCCATAAAAGTTTTAATGACTTCACAATAAAGGAAACCTATTGGTCAACTAACAAGTGCTCCTTACCTTAACCAAGGAAGGTATGAGGACCATGTTATCTATTTTGTCCTAATAGAGGCTAGTCATGTGCTCTTGGAAAGACCATGACAATATGATAGAAATGTCCATCATGATGGGCATACCAATATGTATTCCTTCCAATTCAATCCCAGAAAGTTACCTTGGTACCTTTGTCCCCTAATGAAGTCTCTCCAGAGCAGTTATACATGAGATAGAAGAGAGAGACAGAAAGGGTGGATTTGGAAAAGAAAAAAATTTAAAGGAATTTAAGGAGGTTGAACCTAACAAAACTAAAAATAAAAAGTTTAAATAAAAGGTGAGTAAATCCTCCATATTTCTTGTAAAAAAGGGTGAGGTTAGGCTATGAGGAAGAATGAGGTGAGATGAATCCTCCTACTTAGGAAACCTTTTCCTATATATACCATTATCTTGAACCTAACCATTGAGGTAGGGTCTAATGCTTCATCTATTCTTTTAATTAAGGAGCCATTCCCTCTGGGAGAAAGTCAAGAGTTGGCCTTCCCAAAGGTCTAATCTCCTTGATCAGACATTAGTACTCGGGATACCCTTACTATATTGCAATAAGAAGGTTGTATAATTAGATCAATCCATTTTGTCCAACACTCACCTTCTTATATGCCTCATTGTAAACACCCAATTATGTCCGAGGCTCCTAATGTCTAAAAAATTAATCAAAAAGCCAACGCTAAATTAAATAAAAAACAGAAAAGCAAGAAATAGAAAACTTAAAAGAATACAAAAGTAATCAGAAAAATTAGTTTTGCACAAAATAAAAAGTAAAAAAATAAAGTTCTGAAAAATAATAAAGGAGAATAATACAAAAAGAAGAAACTAAAAAAAAAAAGAAAAAGGAAAGAATTTAAATTTTGAAAATAAAAATATGAAATTAAAACAAAATAAAGAATTTTGAACATAGATATATAAAAGTAATAAAAACGAAATTTGAAATTTTTAAATAGAAAAATAAACAAAAACTGAAAATATTAAAATCAAAATAAAATATATGATAAACAAAAAGAAAATCTGATTTTATAACATAAAAAAGTAATAATGAAACAGAAAATAATTAAATAAGCAAAAAAAATAAAAAGAAAAAAGGGAAAAAGAAATAAGAAATAAGAAATAATAGATCAAATTACAAAAAAAAAGACAAAAAAAAAGAGAAAATTTTGGAAAGTTAGTTAGAAATTAGTTAAGTTAGTTAATGTTAATTGAGAAGTAGATTAGAAAAAATAAAAAAAATATAGAAAAAAAAGAAAACAAAACAAAATAAGCAAGAAGGAAAAAAAAAAGAAAAAATGAAAAGTTACAAGTCGGTTGAAAAATTAGTTAGTTTGTTAAGTTGGTCATTGTAGTGAGAATGAAAAATAAATGCAATGAAGAAAGGAGGTTTCAGGGCCTCGCCAAATTTTTTAAAAAGAAAAAGTAATAGGGTCGAGAAGGGGAGTCTCCTTTTGTCTATAAAAGAGACTCAGAACATTTGAAAAAGGGCTTGGTTTTTTTTTGGGGGGCTTTGGCTCTAAAGATCCTTTCTCACGGAAATCACGGAAGCTCCAAGAACTCCAGCGATTCAAGAAAAAACTTCAAAAGGTTTGGTTAGTTCCTTCTCTGAAGAGACTTTCGAATTCTATGCTTGCCAAAGCATTCCATTTCAGCCAGAATGAGCAACAACGTCCATTGATTCTGGAATCAAGCTTCGTATACTGTAATCAAACTTCAGCTTTATAGAGGTCAGCTTTCTTTATTCTTCTATGTAATGTCTTTTGAAACCAAAGGATTGCTTCATTAACTGCTGAAATGCTTAGTCGATTGATGATCAGTTTGTTGCATGTTCTTACCATTGAGTGAATTTGATCGGTTTATCATGATATACTGCTGATATCTATCAGATCATAAACTTGCATGGTGAAATTAGATTCAAGTCATCTTACATATCATTTCTGCAAGAGCTTTCACCGATTGTAATCTTGGCTCATTGAATCTATGCGAAGGTCATGTTTGTGTTCTCTAAAACTCTATAATAATAAAGGATTTGTTCCTACCGCAGCGTAGGTCTAAACTTTGATCCATCTCTGTTACTGCTTATTGGTTTACCTTGGTAACAACGTTAACCGTTGTATGTTGCACCAATACCGTAGGCCTAGCAAAAAAAAATGTTATGGCAAAATAGCAAAATTGTTAGTCAAGAATCAGGTCAAAAGATAACTACTGAAACTTATCTAGGACCTGTGAGTGTCACTGGTGGTACTCTAATACAATCACCTACGAAACGCATGCATCCTTAAAATAGAACTGCTAGTCCTAGAGGGGATAGGCCTGTAGTTGATAATTCTGGAGAAAGTAGCAGGAGAAATACAGAGCAATCTATACTCTGATAACTATACCAATAGGAACTGGCACACAATCATCAATAAGAATTCAACATGTTGAAAATTGATATGTTTGATACTGATTGGTGATCGGCTGAGGAAATGTTATCACTTATCCAAGATCTCATGTAGAAAGGTTGAGTTTGGTATCCAAGGAAGGTTAGCCAAATGAAGTCAATGATCTAGTGATCGTTTCAGATCAAGGAATTTGCATTATCACTCAGGAAGCACCCACAATTATGCAAAATTTATTAATAACCCAGTTGCCAATGACTCTATAATATCGACCCCATAAGTCTAATAAAGCGATAATTGCTTATGAGATAGAAAATGAGACCAATGCCTTTCCTTTAGCAGGTTGGAAATCATATCAGTATTGGTTAACAGGATTTCATCCGCGAGTCAGTGCTAAGCCTAATTAAGACCCTTATAATTACATAGCATAAGTTGACAGAAAATGCTAAACACCCCCTATATTTTAAAGGCGTAGAGAGAAGAGTATTGAAAATAAGGACCAAAGCCGCAGGGGGCACACTGGGCGGGAAATAACTTTGATAAGGCTGTTGAATGGACCATCTTTGGCTGCTTCTAAATAAATGGCCAGATATGTACTGCAACGTCCGACCTTATTATACATGATAGTATAACAACAAATTTTGAATAGGATGGTGAAATGGATCAATAACGTCAAAATTTCGGATCCCTTAGAAAAAATATTACAGGCTAGTTCCTGTAGTTAGTAAAGGACTGTATAAAAATAGTCCTAAATTGCCTAATTACCAAAATGCCCCAAACTTTCAACAAATTCCAATTCTGTCCCAAATTGCCTAATTACCAAAATGCTCCCAAACTTTCCACAAATTCCAATTCTGTCCCAAATTGCCTAATTACCCAAATGCCCCCAAACTTTCCACAAATTCCAATCCTCTCCCTAAACTTTCTACTAATTACAAATTAACCCCCAAAATTCTCCAAAATTGCAAATTAACCTCTGAAATTTCCATAATTCCAAACCTAACTCCAAAAGAACTTTTTTATAATTCTAATTAATTATTTCCTCAAATTCTTAAAACAAATCCAAATTCTTTCTTTCACATAAAATCAAATTCCCTTTTTAAAAATCAAGTCAAAATCCTTCCATTCAAGCTAAATCCCAAAAGTTCAAAACAAGCTCTTTTCAAGAGAATTCAAATCAAATTCTTTTTTAAACCAATCAAGATCAATCCTTCTTTCTTCTTCTTTTAAATCAAGTTTTTTGGTTCTCGGTCTCACGCGATGAACCCTAGGGACGAACTGGTAGCTTTTCCTGCTGTTCGCTTCCTAGGAATTCACATGGGTCCCAAGTGCAGCCGTAGTTGTCTTGGGACCCATTAACATAAGTGGGCCGAAACCTTTCGTAAATAATGTCAATAAAAAATTTCATTTTAGAATTCCTAAGTCTCACGCGATGAATCCTAAGCACGAACTGGTAGCTTTTTCTGCTGCTCGGGGTTTAGAAATTCATATGGATCCCAGTGCAGCCGTAGTTGTCTTGGATCCTGTGCATATGTGGACTAAGGATTCTCCTTAAAATATTTTCAAAACAATCAAGCCATTTTCAAATGTTACTTCCCAAGTAGCTCCGAAGGTCAAGTCTTCAAACACTTGTCAAACATTCCTTTAAACACTTTCGAAGGTCAAGCCTTCGAATCAAACCAGAACTACGTAAGCCTTGAGTTTTCCATTGCACCGGGGAATACGTAGGAGCAGGATCAAGTCCTGTCAAGCTAACCCCCATCAAGTTATTTATTTCACATCAACTAAGGGATCAAACATTTTTCAATAATCACACACTCAGTTTAAGGGTACCGTTCTTCAGAACAGGCGAGCGGGGTGCCTAACACCTTCCCTATTTGTAACCGAGAACCTAAATCTCTTCCTCGAGTCAGGGTTTTTTTTTTCCAAGTATTTTTCCTTAAATAAAAATTTGGTGGCGACTCCACATAATCAAAATAAATTTCTTTTTAAAATTTAGCGAGTTCGTCGTCTCGTTGGAATTACGGTTGCGACACTCATCATGTGGTTTCATTCATTAAGTTCCTTACCATGACTCAATATTTTTCTTATCCTCTTTCATCTAAGATGACTAAGTTGATTAAAAATGCCAATGCCCATGACTTGGTTGGAAAGTCAAGGTGGTGGGAATCATATGAAGGATATATTAACCAACATAAGATCTTTAAGTTCTTAATAGGCCCTTCAACAATATCTCTTTAAGAGTGGTAAGCAAGGGTATCTCCTTAACAGTTGTGTAGGGGCCATTCAATTCCAAGGATAATTCAATGCATGACTCCTGTGGATAGTATTTGTAACCTCTTACTTCTAATTCTTTATCATTGCTTATTCTTACAATTGTATGGAAAGATTTAAGAGGTTAGTGTTTGATTGTGGTATTACTCTTATGCTCTAATAATACCATCTTCTCTACTTACTTATGTCTTTATTTTGTAGATAATGATGAAGCTTATACATTTAAGGATGAATGCTTCCGAAGGGAAGGAGTTGATGAAAAGGCCCCAGTTGTAGAGGATTCCAATTGTAGAGCCATTGGGGCCATGGGGCTTTATACACTAAGCTTATTGAACCTCACCACACTATAATAGTACTTACCCATTTTTTATAATCTAGGATTATATAGGGTCCTATTATGCATAGACTTGGGCCTTATTTCCATGTAGTTTTAACATAGAATTTTTGGAACTGCTCTATGCCAATTTGGGGTTGTAATAAGGGAGTAAGAAGGTACCATATTAGGCTTGAAATATAAGCCCAAAACCTTTATCTTAGGAGTATGGATTCTTCCTTGTCCGAAGCATCATTTTTGGCCTATAAATAGGCCTCACTATGTGTAAAATGACATTCTTTGAATCATAATTCAAATTTCACTTGAGTGATTGAGAGTTTTTTCTCCTTTTTACCTCTTCTCTCTAAGCTAGAGTGGTGTTCTCTTCCTTATCCTTGACTCCTCCAAGGTGGCGGAAGTGGTGGAGGCTTATCCAAGCTAAGTGGGGCTTCCCTTGAGTCCTTCTTCATCCAGATCTAATTACTCTTTCTCCTTCCCTTGTCACCGCCTCCATTGACCAATGGTTATCCTCCTTCAAGCCACTGCATCGCTCTTCCTTTATAATGCCACTAAGTCCAACCTTTCCTCACACCATTCATTCACAAGGCATCTTCTAACCCCAAGCTTAGAGAGAGAGAGAGCTCAACTTGTTGCCTTGGTCCTTGATATTTCCAAGATCAAGAAGAAAGGGAAGCTTATCCAGGAGAAAAAGTGGTGCATGATAAAAAAAACTCATAAATTGATTCAAGCAAGAGGCTAATAATGACAATCTAAAAATTAAAGTTAGTAAAAAGGAAGAACTCAAAGATGAATCATAGAACTTAGTAAAGGGGCATGCATATGTTCATGTATGAGTTTGAATGCTAGCTAAATAAATAAGGGCCCAATCATGCATACACTAAGTATTTAAAATATATAACTAGGATCTATCCATTCAAGCAATGAATCATGAACATAACATACAAAGTAAACACTACACTAGGACCAAATATGGATGCCTTTTTCATAACCCTTTTCCTTTTCACTTCTTTTTCTTCATTTTTTTTACTCTTTTGTTTTTCATTTTCTTCTTTTTGCTTTTCACTTTTCCTTAAGTCTTTTGGTCCTCAAAGTCCATTGACTTTGGTCCACTTCGAGGTCCTTGCATATGGCTTTTTCATGGTCCTAAATCATACTAAGTCCAAATGTATCCTAAGTGAAACTTTGCATTTCTTCCATGCTTAGGTAAGGTATTTGTCCAAGTTCTTTTAGTTAAAATTTCTCCATAAGTCCAACATAGGTAATTAAGGTCCAGAGGTGATAATTAAGTGTTTTATATGCTTAATTAAATTTAAATTAAGCATACACTTAACTTGTAAAATTAAATCTCTTAATGCATGCCAGATTAGGCAAAATGCATATGCAAGAACATGATCAGACACCTTCTAAGAAATTTATGAAAAAACAAGCACATTGATGTGAATGTGAGCACCACGTTAAGCAAAAAAGATCATCTAAAAGATTCTCTAGAAGGAATGAGAGGTTTTATGATGAGAAGTAAGACCAAATGTATGGAAAAAGCACGTTAAGATCTCATAAAGAAAGTTCAAGAAAAGGACTACACGGATCTAAACCTAAATCCAACATGGGTTAATTTATGTAGTCATATTATTGAAGATCTTAAGTGATAAGGTCGATGATCGGTTATTGATTTGCTATAGATCGTTGTCGCAACCGTAATTTCGACGAGACGACGAACTCGCTAAAATTTTAAAATTGGATTTGTTTTGATCAATGTGAGTCGCCACCAAATTTTTTTATTCAAGGGAAAAATATTTGGAAAAACCCTGACTCAAGAATGAGCCTCTAAGTTCGAGAGTCGGTTACAAGTAGGGGAAGGTGTTAGGCACTCTTACTCGCCCTGTTCGAAGAACGGTACCCTTAAACTGAGTGTGTGATTTTGAAAATGTTTGATCCCTTTAAAGTGAAAAATAATTTGACGGAGGTTAGCCTGACAGGACTTGATCCTGCTCCTACGTATTCCCCGGTGCAATGGGAAATTCAAGGCTTACGTAGTTCTAGTGTGTGTGAAGGTTTGACCTTCAAAAAGAGTTTTGAAAGGATGTTTGAAGATTGCTATTTGAAAAGCAGTTTTCTTTTTGGGAGGGATCTTCGGTCCACTCATGCACAAGACCCGAGGCGTTAAGGCAAAGACAGACCTATATGCGATCGCTAAATGTTGAACAGTAAACCGCCGCCTCCATTTAGAGCCCATTGCGTGAGACCTAGAATCCCAAAATATCAAAAAAGATATATATTTCTTTAATTTGAAAAGGACCTCAAGTCCACTCATGCACAAGGCCCGAGGCGGCTAAGGCAGCACAAGGATCTATACGAACTACTAAACGTTGAACAGCAGGTAAACCGCCAGTTCCCCATTTAGAGCCCATTGCGTGAGACTTAAAAATCCAAAAATATCAAAAAGGTTATCTAAAATTTTTGAGATAGAAATAATTTGTAAAGGATATCAATCTTTGAATAAAAGAAAGTTTGAACAGAATAGAAGATTCTTTATTTTTTGTTTTTGGAGGCAATTGAAGTGTTTTGTGATTTATTTCGGAATATTTCAATTTTTCAAATTTTTATCTTTTATTGTTTTTCTATATTTTCAAAATTTCTATTAATTTTTATGCATTTTCTGAATTTTCTATATTTTTATTTATTTTCTGAAATTTTTATTTATTTATTTTCTATATTTTTATTTATTTTCTGAAATTTTTATTTAATTATTATTTTCTATATTTTTATTTATTTTCTGAAATTTTTTATTAATGTTTAATTCTGGAAGTTTTTTTTAATTATTATTTTAATCTTGGATAGAATAGATTAGGTGAATCCTTAGGGGCAGTAAGGTAATTTGTGTGGTAGGGGCAGGATAGGGATTATGTGGAATCCCTAGGGGTAGTAGGGTAATTTCATTGGCAGGGGCAGGATAGGGATTATGTGGAATCCCTAGGGGCATTAGGATAATTTCATTGGCAGGGACAAGATAGGGATTACGTGGGAAAGGCCAGGGCCAATAGGTAATCTCACCATGTGAGGGTAGATTTGTAATTTTGGAAAAAACCAGGGACTGTGTATATTGGCAATGTTTTGGAAAAGGCTTTAGGAGAGGATCGAAGCGAAGACCAAGGGTTCTGTAGGCGATTGGTTTAACCACTTGAGCTGCCCAGGATGGTAATATGTTCTATACAACTTAATTTATTAACGATGCTTGCACGAATGGGTCTTTGGATATGGCACCAAGCTGCTCTGGTATTCAATAGCCTCAACATTCAAGGCGCAAGAATGAAGATACCAAACTTGTTAGTAGGCTGGGAACCACGAAGGATTCATCATAGTGGCATCTTGCAAATTCTGGCTCTCTGCACACTTGATGAAGTTCACATAACAGGTTGTTGAGAAGGCTGCCACTGGTTTGAGCAAGCACTAACTTTCGGCCTAGAATTAGCATGACTATTGCTTGAGAATGATGAATCCTAAGTGCAGCTACTGATTCATGGTTCAGATTCAAAATTCGTGGCTACCTTGGCCACCAAGTGCATGGCCTTTTAGGACTCTTGGTGACACTGTCGAATCATCTTCTCCTCAGACTGGATATGTCCCCGTGAGCCCGTGAATAAAGTGGACATGGCTTTTAAGTAAGTGGTTTGACAAGATTTGGAACATAATTCGCAGATAGCAAAATCTGAGAGAAGTCTATTTTCTTCTCATCTCCGACAATGCATCAACTCGGTCAAACGATAGAGGTCTCCAACCACATCAATATCCTCCTTCCCTCCAAGATAAAATCGAGTATATGCTAGGATCACAGGTTTATATTGACAATGATAGCTCTTTGAAAAACTGGAATAAAAATTTCATGACACTAGCGCCGTATCTTAGGTTATAGGGCACCTCAGCTTGCTCAAACATCAGACTATCAGGTTTCAGACGACCACAACAGAATAAATTTAATAATCAAGATGACTGCCATTGTGGTTTTAGGACTTCTAGTGCCATTATACACATAAGGGAATAGAAGAATTCTATTTGGACAAACTATTATATGCAATGCAGGAAATTTTTTAACACATCCACATGGAAAGACTGGGGCTTTTTTATAATGGTGTGTTGCCAAAAGCGATCAAGTGAACAACTTATAAGACCATGTTTCAGACCTGTTTAATAATTCGAGTTATCCCCCAGACTCGTGATTCCACTTTTGAGAAGAGGTGATAGCCAGTGTCTAAAAATAGCTGTGTGAGGAACCTTATTCTATCCCAATTTGAGCTATACTTACCAAAACCTCAAACACCCTTGTTGTGTTGGACAAAGTATAGCATACTATAATAAATCTGCCAGGCTTACGCATGATCAGGATCGAGGCCTTTCATAGTTCACCTATCCAATGACTTCTTCCTCTTGCCTTCAATATTAAGCTGAATTAGTACAGAGCTCTCACTGTGAGGGATGGGAAAAACAACATAGCAGCTAGTGTAAAATTCTCAATAGCCAAGAACCCTCACTCTCATTCTTCTCCAATTGATCACTTATAAGGCTTCATAAGTAACTAGGGAATTGGCCAGAGGAGAACTTTTGCAAAAGGGATCAGACCAAATATGACTGAGGCTATGGCATTATTACTAATTTAGGGATCTTTGTTGGCTTATAACCTTGTTCTGTAGAATTCTTATTTCCTTGTTCCAGAATCAATCATTTTTAAACATCATATCGTGCTCGTGCAGGGAGAAGGTTTAGTCACATTATTTTACAATTTTTGCAGTAATTGAGTCATATCAGAATAATCAACCGAATTCACAATAGCCTATATACTTCATTTACACTAATGAATGGCTTAGGCTGTGATGTGTTCAAAAGAGGAGGCAAGGGTTCAATCATATAACCAAAGGAGAAAGGATACGAATTCTGACCTGTGACTGTGAATCTGCCTAGGCTGCGAAGCTTTTCTTTCTACCGCAATAGAGTAGCAGAACGATGCTCAATCAAGAAATCTGGTTACTCTCTTCTCCACTTGGTTGAGTCGAGCAGGTAAGTGATGGAAATTCTTCAAGAAACACCAATATTCTCCTTCTTTTTGCCAGAGAAAGTGAAGAAGAAGAAGCCTCCTCAGAGAACACCTTTTCTCTTCTTTAATAGCTCCCGCTCCTGTACTGCACCAATCTTGATTGATTCTTGGAGTGATGAGAGGATTTCGAAACAGAGTCAGCCCCCAGAGTTTAGAGATATTGCCAGAGATATATTGAAGCCACCAAGAGAGATCAGAGGATCGTGAATAAAATCGAGAGCTCTCAAGATAAATCTTCTTCCCCTTTTTCGAAAGAGAAGCTCCCCCCTCCAGAAAAAGATCCCCCCATCATCCCGTTGTTCAATCCGTTTTTTCGGTTAAAACCGTTTTTTTTTTCACTTTTATTTTAATTTTATCTTTATTATTATTTTTTATTATTTTTGTTGTTAAGTCTAAATTTACAAATTGATTCTATTTTCAGAAGAAATTTTATTGTCCGTTTCCGTTTGTCTGTTTTCTGTTTTATGTTTGTCTGTTTTCAGGTTTTCTGTTTTCTGTTATTATTATTATTTTTTTTTTGTTTTCTGTTATTTATTTTTTTTTTTGTTAGTTAATTTCGATTTAGGACCAATTTACAAATTCATTTTTATTTTTATTTTTCAGAAAAACTTTCATTGTCTGTTGTCTGTTTTCTGTTTGATTTTAATTTTGTATTGATTTTGAATTTAAATCTTTTCTTTAATTATAATTCTAATTTATTTTGAATTTCCTTTATACATTAACCACTCCCTAAAACGGAGGTCTCTTACATAATGGTGTTTATTAGCTTATTCCCCTTTACTTATTTTCTTACCCGATAATGCAGAGTTGCATTCTCGAATTATCGTGGTAGGAAAATGAGTAAAGACGTGAACACCTCATGTCCGAGACAAAGACTTTTTGAAAAACTCCAAGAATGACACTAAGCCTTGAGCTTAGAGTTGAACCTCATGGGGTGACTTTACCGGCTTTGTGTGTTGTGATACTGAAATTGTATGAGACTTAAGTATGGGAAGGCCCGGCAACATCGGCCTACAAAACAATAAATCTTAAGCTTTACATGGCGGCCCCACAACATAAGCCTCGAAAGCAGTAAATCTAGGACATAGGCGTCCGACAAAGCATAGGCCCGAAAGGAAATCTAAACTATGGCGGCCCGACAACATAGGCCCCAGAGCAAGAAATCTAAAACTATGGCGGCCCGACAACATAGGCCCGAGCAAGAACGCTACGGCGCCCGACAACATAGGCTCTCGAAAGGCAAGAATCTACACCTGCGATGCCCGACAACATAGGCCCGAAAGCAAGAAATCTAAACTACAAGGCGCCCTAACAAACAGGCTCAAAGCGCAACTGACCTCCACAGGCGCCCTCGACAACATAGGCCTAAAAGCAGAAATCTAAAACTACAAGCGGGCCTGACAACATAGGCCTAAAGCAGAATGCAACTGGCAAGGCGCCCGACAACATAGGCTCAAAAGCGCAAATCTAAACTACAAGGCGCTCCGACAACATAGGCCTAAAAGCAGTAAATCTAATCTACAAGGCGGTTCGACAACATAGGCCTAAAAGGCAAGAACAACTACAAGGCGGTCTCGACAACATAGGCCTAAAAGCAAGAAATCTAAACTACAAGGGGGTTGTGACAACATAGGCCTAAAAGTAAGAAATCTAAACTACAAGGCGGTTTCGACAACATAGGCCTAAAAGCAATCAATCTAATCTACAAGGCGGCCCGACAACATAGGCTCGAAAGCAGAATGTAAAGATATGATGCCGTGGCCCGACAATATAGCTGAGCAAGAATGAAGATGATAATGCTATGGCCCGACAACACGGGGCCATGAGCAAAGATGCGATAGTATGGTACTCGACAACATAGGCCAAAGAAAGCAAGAAAAGTAGAAAGATGCGACGCTTTAGCCCGACAACATAGGCCATGAGCAGAGTAAAGATGCGATGCTTTAGCCCGACAACATAGGCCGGAGCAGAGAAGAAAGATGCGATAATTTAATAAACATAGGCCATGGAGCAGAATGCAAGGATAATGCTATGGCCCGACAACATAGGCCGTTGAGCAAGAAAGTAAGATGCAATGTTTTCCATTTGTAGGTTTGGACTAGCTGAACCTCATGATTTTGTTTGCGACTCTTAACTCCCTTTTTCTAGCACCGATCGTATCCTTCTCGTAGTGAGCTGGATTCTATACATCGTTTGTTTTCTTGATTATTTTGGAGGCATATTCTTATGCGCTAAGTTTAGTAAGATATTTGGGTCAAAAGAAAATTTCGACATAACTTTTACTTTGGTATAGTGTTAGTAACCAAAGAATTGTCATTAAAAATGAGATATTACATTCTCGCATATACATTTCTGACAGAGAAAATAGCATACGTGATGGGAATTAAGATAGTCGGAAAGACATAGGGTATTTTACGACGTGGTGTTTGGTGAAATAGTTTTGGTCGACGATGATATCTTTCTGGACGATTAGTGCTAGTATTGTATTTTGGCGATCTCTTCGTGCATTGCTATCCCAAATGTTTCCGAAAAGCCAAAATTTTGCCCCGCCTTATTCAGCTTGCCCTTACCGGTCTTGAACCTTTCACTAGAACCATGGATATCTCATCCATTTCGTCGCCCAACATGAATTTTCCCCCGATAGATGGAGATCGTCATATCCTTTTGGCCCTCTAATCAGACAGGATGAATTTTGAGCCATTTTCGTACGCCGTTTGTTTAAAAACCTACCTTTCAAGTTTTCAATTTAAAATGCTTCTTACTTGATCGCCCGCTCTTTGCCTAGGTCAATGATGATGGTGGACCTAGCGGCTTTCCTTTTCTTGTATTGCCTAACTTTTGCCTAGGTCTTTTTGATGATTGACCTAGCGGGCTTTTCTTTCGTATCGCCCTAACTTTTTGCCTAGGGTCTCGATTTGATCACTGACCTAGCTGCTTTTTGCTTTAAGCATAATACTTCGACGCATCACCACAGTGGTTAGGCAAATCTTTCCCATCCATGTCGGCCAAGATCAAGGCGCTCCGGAGAAAGCCTTCTAACTACATAAGGTCCATGGTAATTCGGAGACCATTTCCTTGTAGTGCTTTTTGGGCCAGCAATAGTTTTTAATCACCAAATCTCCTTCTTGAAACTCCCGAGGATTGATCTTCTTTATCGAATGCTCTCTTCATTCGTCTTTGTACACCATTTGGCATGGCATACCGTCGTCACCTCTTTCTCTTCAATTAGGTTTACGATCCATCCCGGCCCGGGACCCATTCGGCTTCTTCCAATTTAGCATCCATCAGACTCTCACGAGGGGAATCTCGACCTCGATTGGGAGAGCACGGCCTCCATTCCATATACTAGTGAGAATGGCGTTGTCTCGTAGGATGTACGGACAGAAGTCCCAGATGCATGTAATGCATATGGGAGCATTTCATGCCATTCTCCGTAGAGAACCATTTTCCGGATTATCTTCTTGATGTTCTTGTTGGCCGCTCGATCGTCCATTCATCTTTGGTCGGTACGGGGATGAGTTGTGATGTTGGATCTTGAACCGGTCACATAATTCCGACATCATCTTATTGTTAAGATTTAAGCCATTATCCAGATGAGCTATCGGGTAATCCATATCTACAGACGTCTCTCTTTCACGACTTAATCACCAACACCACATCGAGTCACACTAGCATATGCAGGGCAAATTTCGACCCATTTTGTGAAATAATGATGGCGACTAATATGAAGCGTGTCCATTGGATGCCTTGGGCCTCATCTGGCCAATGACATCTATTCCCACATGGTGAACTATGACGAAGACAAAGACGTTCGAACCACGTTGAGGGCGCATGATATCGTCTCGCATATACCCGACACTTCATGGTAGGTTTTGACGTGTTTGCAACCTCGCCTTCCATGGTCAACCAATAGATCCACTCAGGATTTTTCTTGCATGGCATGTCCATTGGCATGGGTACCAAAAGATCCTTCATGGACTTCTTTTAGAATTTTATCGCTCTGCATGGCCTACGCATCCTGAGCAAACCATATCGTGATTCCTCTTGTATAGGACTTCTCCATTGAGGAAGAAACCTGCCGGATGTCATGATATCATGGTTTTCCATCCGGTTCCACCTCTACCGCTTTCGACGTAATGCTGGTCCGGAACGATGCCGAATGAATGAGAGGCATTTTCTCTTTCTTGTCCACTTTCAAACATGGGAGGACAAGGTGGCTAAGGCGTCACTAGTTGATTATCTTCCCATGTATATGCGAGAAGGTGATCTCCTCAAAGTATTCTAGTAGTTCTTGGGAGTGGGCCCCGTACGCACTAGCTTTGCGTTCTTGGTCTCCCATTCTCCCCCACCTCGTGGATAACCAAGGCCGAGTCACCAAAGACCTCTAGCGCTTTACTTAGTTTCACATGGCTTGAATCCCTAAGATACAAGCTTCATATTCCGCCATATTATTTGTGCAATCGAAGGCTACTCGGGCGGTGATAGGTATATACCGTTTTTCTGGAGAATCAAGATAACCCCATAACAAGTGGGCCCATCATATCGGACGACCGTCGAACAACATTGTCCATTTCTCCATCTATCTTTTTCTTCACCAAAGATCACCACCGATCCTCATCGAAATTCCTACGCATGGCCGGTAGTCTTCATGTTGTTAAGCAACATTCCGGCTGGGTAATCGCTTCTTTGACAGATTTCGTCACATACAGATATCATATTCGATAAAGACCATTTGCCATTTGGCAATCCCCGATAATGCAAGCCAAATATGTACTTGATCGATCCATCCTGATATCAACCATGTGGTGTGACTACATATACCGCCTTAGCGTGTGCCCCATGCCAGAGCACGAAGTTCGCTTTAAGAGAGAATATCTAGCTTCTCCGCTTGTGAACTTTTGCTTAGGTAGTATATTGCCTCGCTCCTTTCTCCGATTCGTCGTGTTGACCGAGCACACAACCCATCGATCGTCTCATCGTTAGATACAAGATCGGGGGCTCTCCAAAGAATCGGCGGTACCAAGA
Source organism: Canavalia ensiformis (assembly GCA_026541065.1). NCBI lineage: Eukaryota > Viridiplantae > Streptophyta > Magnoliopsida > Fabales > Fabaceae > Canavalia > Canavalia ensiformis. The sequence continues at coordinate 183,596 of JAMKYM010000194.1, read as the reverse complement.
CCGCTGGGTTCTCAGAGGTATGATTTGATCTTTTCAAAGCTTCTTGATAATCCTCATCCCAACTCATGGGTCGATTCTTGCGCAATAGCTTAAAGATCGGCTCGCATGGAGCCGTAACCGAAAATGAACCGAGAGATATAGTTGAGTCTTCCTAGAAACCTCGATCCCTTTCTCCGTTCTTGAGCTGGCATGTCTATAATTGCCCGGCTTTGTCGTGTCAACTTCAATGCCTTTCTCCGACAATGAAACCTAGCAGCTTTCCCGACCCGACTCCAAAGGTGCATTTAGCCGGGTTCAACCGTCGCAGCCTGAATTTTCTCGAGCCTCTCAAACAACTTTTTTCAGATCCGTGAGATGGTCATCTTCCTGTCCGGGATTTGGCAATCATATCATCCACGAGACTTCTATCTCCTGTGAATCATGTCATGGAACAAGTGTTACCATGGCCCTTTGATAGGTTGCCCCCAAGATTTTTCAATCCAAAGGGCATGACTTTGTAACAAAGGTTCCTGTGCCGACAAAGGTGGTCTTTTCTCTATCATCTTCTCCCATCTTAACTGATTATAGCCCGAGAAACCGTCCATGAAGGAAAAATAGAGAATCATGCGTTAGATTATCAACCAAAGACATCGACGCGAGGTAAAGGAAGTCATCTTTCTGGCCGGCCTCGATTGAGATCCCCGTGAGTCTCACGCACATCCTACCTTGCCATCTTTCTTTGGGACCTAAGATTTTATTAGCGACTCCATTTGTAATTTGGTAACAATGCTAAACAAACACAACCATTTCCCTTACTTCTTCCCTTGGTTTCGAGACATTTCTGGTTTCATCCTTCTCGCCTCCTGATCGGTGTATATCCAAATTTTCTTCATAGGCAAACTTTATGCTCAATATAGGGCGATTCCCAGCTCGGCATGTCTTGACAGCATCACAAGATATCACTATAGTCTTGTGGGGTGAGATCAACCGTCACGATTGCTCCGACAATAAGCGTGCCTTATCTTGACTTCTCTTATTTTCTGTCCCCAAATTGATTAAATCCACAGGTTCCTAATGAGGTTCAATTGTTTTAGATTCATGGAACCACCAATCTCAACATCTCGTTTCTGGTGGGTTCGCATTCAAATTCCATTTTCGTCACTCGTGTCACAATACGAAATCGCCTAATACAATACTAGCATTATCGTCGCGAGGCGTTTCTGGACGGATCTCAAGCGTGTCAGGTATGAGAAGAAGGAATAAGATATATATATATTGACATGAGGAAATACATTGAGGGAGTAGAAGAGAGGATATTTTTGGAGAATGCAACTATATTTATTACTTGTCAAAAATATGTACAAAATGTTTATGTATAAAATTTTGTTATGATAATTATGTGACTATATTTGAATGAACCAAAAGCAGAGGGCAGATCGAAAATTTCTCAATTGCTGAAGTTTGTCCAGGGGACAGTGGCATCACCAAATCTTCAAGAGCCGACGTCCTTTCCCTTGCTCCATGATCACATCATGCTGAGTTTTCGGCTTCGGACTTCAACCCTGATACGCGGGTACAGGGACCTTGTTATAACGTGGGTCTTACCGCCTTATCCTCTTCATTGGTTGATATCCCAACCCATATCGCCGCTCATTCTTTCCTCATCGGCAATGGCCGAGATAAGCCGCCTTATTTTGCCCTGCTTGCTCGCCTCGCTTGAACCCATTCTTTAGCATCACTCTGCCATCATCATTAAAGCCTTAGGGGCTGCTTATGATCAACCACCTCTCCTTCCTTTATAAGTGGTGACATTGGCAATTTCCAAGGTTTGGAATTGAGTCTCCGAGCCTTCTTCTGCAGCCTCTAGATATAAGAGGATTGGTGGTTTACTGACCAAGTAATCCTTCTTCACGCAGGACGATGATTAATCTATCAGTCTATAGAATGAATTTCAGCTTCTGATAGCAGATGATAGTACCGCTTTAGTAGACATGGATCCGAGGTCTACCCAACAGAGTCACTATAAGCTTGGCTGGAATATCCATAATCTGGAAGGCTATGCTGAAGACAACCGGGCCGATTTGGGACCTAAAGCCATTTCACCCATACCTCTTTCTCGATCCGTCGAAAGCCCAACCACCATGGTACTTGGGCTCGAGAGTGGACATGTGGCAGTTTACTTGGGCAGAAATGGAGGTATATATTTTAATGAGGAGCCATTATCTATCAATACTCTGGCCAAGATATGGTCCATACACTTTACTGGAGATGCAATGCCTGTTGTGTCCGACTCCTTCATCGTGAATTCGCGTCGGCGAAAGTTACGGTTGTCAAGGCAAGTTGTTGGCGATTCTCTAATTTGTCCACCGAGATGTCATGGGACTACATGAGCCCATCAGATCTTAGACTAAGACACCCCTCCGACGAGGCTCCGAGTTCATCAAGGCAAGCAAAGAGATTTCATGTATCCTGCTCAATCCAGTTTATTATCAGAGGAATTTCGTTGCCTGCAACGCTCAGAACTCACAGCTCTTCATCTGAGACTTCGATACTACTTTCTTTAATTCCTTTTCCACCTCCTTGATTTCCGCTGTTTTTGTGCTCCGCTCCAGCCTCGGTTTCTCTTTTGAACGGCCTGGCTGACTTCGCACCCTCTGCCGGAGCGAGACGCCACCACTCCCCGGTCACTCCTCCCTATTCCTGCCATGTTGGTTACTGCCGCGAAGAGCTCTCAACATATTCCTTTCAATTTTTCCTCCCAACCTTTTACATCATACCTCCAAGGCACCTCTTGTTACCGTGGTACCTGAAGGTCCCTATTTTTATTGTAACAGTCTCATCCCGCTGGGCGTTTGAGACCGACGCCTGTGGGCGATAACCAGGGGGTTTAGGATGCCCGGGAAGGATCTATCGACTCATGTCTCACTTCCTCCCCAATTTCAATGCAATTTACAGAGAGGGCCCCATTTCCATGTGAGCTCAAGTGGGGCAAAAGGTCAAGCTCCCTGGCACTAGAGCATCTTTTTCAAAGTTGAGCCATTTAGCATTAATCAACTTCGGACCCTATGTTTGCACAGTACAGTTCTAGTAGAATGTCCCACTGCTCCGCATGGTAATCGCACTTGGCCTCTCGATTATACCATTTCTGAGCATGGGGGTTCCAATGGCTTCATAGGAACTAGTGCAACCAAAGAATTTTGAATCAAACTATGGTGAAATGGCTCGAATAACTCATAGAATCGGCCAAATTGCACTACTTTCCTGCTATTGTTTTTTGGCCGAGGTTGGTTAGTATTTTGGTTCCATGGCATAGAGGGTTGTTGTTGAGGAGAAGGTTCGAGTGATGGAACCGTGATGGTAGTATTTGGATGGTATTGAGTAGGTGATCAGGGATGGTTGGTGAGACAAAGGAGGCTACCATATGTGAAAGTGTGGAGACAGATTGGTAGGGTGTTTGGTAGTTAGGTGGGGTCAGTGGGTTGATTGATATACGGGTTGTAGTGAGGTTGGTTTGCTGATCTGAGGAGACATGGGCTGGGTCTCACCTCTTTTCTTCCATGTATTATTTGTCATTTTTCATGCTCACGCGCCGACTTGCAGATGTATACTCTTCCTACAGACCACTTTCTACGCGCTTCCTCCCACCGCACCATGTCCGAGAAGTTAGCAGAGACACCGCCACCATCTTGTCATAGTAAGGCGGGAGCGTCTCCATGAAAGGTGCAGATCATTTCTCGCTTCCAGCAGTAGGCGGCTGGATCTCAGCTGCTAGCTCTCTCCATCGCGAGCGATTCTTTGAAGGACTCATTTTCTTTTTTGACCATGTTTTCAAACTTGAGGTCCTATCGGTGCCATCTCGATATTGTACTTGTATCGTTTCTTTAGGAAGGCATCGCCTAAGTCCTTCCACGAACTGGGATGTAGGACCTTTCAAGTCAAAATAGCCTAGCCGTCGCTCCGTCAAACCTGCCTTGAAACAAAGGGATGGCGCTTGTCGTTGTGTGAGTGAGAGGCCATTTTTCGCAATACATCGTTAGATGGCTTCTACATCCAACCCCTGTGATTTTTCAAATTCCTGAGTCTGAACTTTCTGAGGCATGATGACGTCCTGCAGACGAGGCCTGCAGAGCTCGTGGCTTCGATCTGCTTCCATATCCACCTCCTTCGATAGCCCTAACCTCTTCTAGATGCCCATCTCCCCCAAGGAGGGGTTTTCTGGTCCCCCATTCTTGGCCATGGCTCATTTAGAGGCCGGAGGGGGTGGTAAGCATAAGGTTCCCCGGGTCTTGCAGATGACCAGAGGATGTGGCTGGTGTGGGCTTCATCGATGAATAGCGACTGCACAGAGTATGTAGGATCTTCCGTAGGTCGTATTTTACAGGTGCATAGTCATGATGGACATTATATGGATATGTGGTTGATGGGTTGATATGAGGAGGGGAAGGATGGTTTGTGTGTGTAGGAAAGGCAAGTGTTTGTGTTATATGGTAGGGAGGCATGTTTGTGTAGGTCATGCGTGAGTGTGGTTGATAGCCACCGCATTAGCGGGAGGTTGGTGGATCGGTATGAGGGTTGTGAATGTTAAGGTTCAAAGAGGTCCTGGTGAGAAAGTTTGGGGCGAGGTGATGGGAAGTAAGGTTTATATGGAGTGGTATTACATTATGGTTTTTGCCAGCCAAGGTCTCTTTTGAGACCCATGAGGAGGTTCATAGCCAGCTGTGGTAAGCCATACATACGCTTGTTCTGATGACCGAAGAGGCATAGATGTATTGGTCTGCCCTGTGCCTCAAATACTGTGGGTCCCCTTCACAGGCCTTTCTAGTAGTTCATGAGCTTTTAGCTACTGGTCTTTTACCTTCGCCACTCTACCGGAGCTCCTCAGGCTCTGTTTCAGCTCACTCATGATTTTGGTTTTTGATCTGTGCAGTATGAATGCCGGGAGTCGTAAGTCTGCTATTTTGTCACCTGTTTAAAAGTTAAAATCATTTGATTAATTAATAAATATGAAAAGAATTTGACTATGCGGATGGATGGGGACCAGAATTCGATCGAGTGCTAATCGCAGGTATATTTCTTCGCGGCTTTGAGCGTGAAATGGAAATTAATGTGGAATCGCATTTAAGAGCTCGCTTTATTCAAAATAGATGATGTCTATTTTACACTTCTTTCATCTTGTTACAAGATAATATATTTTTTTCATCCTTATGACTAGGTCTTTATAAGTTTGAATGAAAAAATCTACTTCAAAGGGTGTGGAGTGGATGCTATAGGAAGCTTCCGCCTTCGAGTGATTGCGTATCTCTATGGCCGTATTCATAGGCAGGCTAGTTTTAAAGCATCTGACCCAAAGTTCAGCCGTATTCTTTATACCACCCACTTTCCTTTTGTATGTCTTTTATGCCTTTTGAACAAAAGATTCTTATGATCTCAAGGACCTTCCATTTTTCCTCATTCACCTCATCCCGCCAGGCTAAGCAGTAGGCTTTCGATTTGCCGTTTCATGTCCTCTATTTTTTAAAGAATTCATTCCTCTCCTCTATCACATTGTCCGCTTCTCGTCTTCCTTTTTGGTGCCTAGGATCTGATTTTTTCTTCTACGTCATGACCTTGGCCCTTATTTTGCTCCAAGGCATTCTCAACCGGTCGTTTGAGCGGCGGTCCCTTTCTTGTGCTCTTCATGCTTTCAGGCTCTTTGTTGTCGCCGTTACATCATTCAGTACCTGAGAAGCACGCTTTCGTTCTCCTTTCTGCTGCATCTCGATGTGAGGCTTAAGAGAGCTTTGATTCATTCATCTTCTTCGCAACAGCTAGCTCTCTTGTCGTCTTTCAAGCAGCTCTTCCTCTAGCCTAATGCTTTTGGTCATAGCCTCTAGCTTTCTCTAGCTTTGACAATCTCTGTCTTCAAACATCAGTAGATGCTCTTTGACTCCTCTTGACTGAGGAACATAGTGGGTTTGAATGGCAATTTGATGTGTTGCACCTCGTCTCTAACCCACTACACTGTATTCTTCCTAGCAAGACAACTTCATATCCTCCTAACTCTTCCTTTGACGGTGACCATCTCTCCCATGCCTCCTTGACTCACGTGAGGTTTTGAAAGTCTCCTTCATATTTCAAGTAGAGAAGAAGTCAGCACTCCGTGCAGTGGGGGTGCTCGTAGTAAGCCACTGCCTCTCACCTGCAAGATCGGGTTATAAATTGATACAACCTTCTAGTCTCTCAAGCAGAGAGTACATTCAAGAACCCTCAGTGGGTAGAATGATCTCGGCTTCATGTCGTACGAAGGTTGCTTATCTAACCAGGTTCGCGTTAAGTCGCGAAACTGGAAGACTCATTCGAGGTTGCTCACTGCCTTTGCACTGTAGTTCAAGAAGTCTGTCTGACGTGGATGCTGGTCTTCGTGTTCTTTGAAAATAAGTGAGCTGATCCATACGCAACAACACGGTAGTAGCACAGATCAATCTTGTTTCCTTCTCTTCTCATGACAGGTTCAGCAGTAATAAACATCCACCAATGCAGCCGCCACTGTGATTTTCTGCATTCATCTCTTTTGGCTAAGAAGATCATCGATCTATACTGATTGACTAAGTCGTCTATGTAAGTGAAAGTACTAGCCCATAGATGGTAAGTGGCTAACACATCCATGTATATGGCCCACTAGTTGTTGTCGCCAATGTTGCATATATGTTTTCCAGAATTCTCAGTGAACTCCCTTGACTGGCCTTTTGTCCGATAACCTCGCCAAATGTCTTCCCGGCTCAGTCTCCGTGAGCTCGTGCGCAGTCTCTAAAGAGGAATGATGTTCTAGGTATTGATACGGCCTGTTCCCTCTAATGGCAATCCAAAATCATCAACTCCCCAGAGTGGGAGCCAAATTTAAAGTCCGAGAATGTGAAACATCTGAGCTGCGGATCAGTAATATTGCACCATGGCAAGAAGGTATTCTTCTCGCACTTGACCTTTAAAAGCCTCAAGATGTTGTCAAGGCCTTTGGTGAAGGCCATTTGCCGGATACCTGATAACTTGTTCGCAACACCTCTAAACCGCCAAGCTTATTGGTTTGACGCCATGCTCTTTTCTTTTCAACCTGCTCGTATTCCATATTAATTTCATTTCACCCTCTTTTACGTATAGTCATCGAGAATCTGATCTCGAAAGAAAAAAAGATACAAAACAGGTATGTTAGACTCTTAACAAATACTATTAATGCATGGTATATGCGCGTGAAGATAATAAATATGGTACTTCATCTTCCTTTTGTCCACTTTTTTTCTTTTCATCTCTCCTTTGTCCACTTTTCTTTCTTTTCTCCTCTCTCCTCTTTTTTGTCCACTTTTCTTTTTTAAATCTAGGATTCTACAATCGCAGGTAAAATGAAATCTACGTAACCGATGTCGTGTAAATAGGGCGTGCCCTCCTTGTGTCCTAGAGAGGACTCCCCATGATCTAGGGCTTTTTAATGTATGAGCCTTTCCAAGGTGGGGTTGTAATCCTAGGGCAGGCAAAGGTCACTTAGAGCCAAGTTCCAAATTATAATGCTTGCCACAACAAAGAAGTAGTAGCCACTAGTCAGGGGCATTATGAATAGGACGCACTTAGCCGGGATTTTCATGATAGCCATACAGTGATCGTGAAGTCTCAAAGATGACACCACTAGATCCCTCTAATCCTCGGGCAAGACTTTACCTGGCATAGGGCCCCACTCATAATAAAATGTAATGTATGGAGGGCACTTTATTTTGGATACCTCGCAATTGGGGAATTTGTACAGATGAGATAGCAATTTATTGTTTGTCTATCTCCAGTGTGCAGGGTAAACAAACAATAAAACAAGAATAAATCAACAAATAAATATGCAATAATTAAATCATGTACAAAACAAGAAGGGATCAATTATAATGCACACTCAAATAAACGGGCTTGACTCTAGGGTCCCCAGTGGAGTCGCCATCCTGTCGCAACCGGTACTTCGACGAGACGACGAACCGCTTAAAATTTTAAATTGGATTTGTTTTGATCAATGGGAGTCGCCACCAAATTTTTTATTCAAGGGAAAATATTTGGAAAACCCCGACCAAGAATGAGTCTTTCCTGGGAGTCGGTTACAAGTAGGAAGGTGTTAGGGCACCTTACTCACTGTTCAAGAACGGTGCATTTTAAACTGAGTGTGTGATTTGAAATGTTTCCGATCCTTAAAGTGAAAAAATAATTTGACGAGGTTAGCCTCGACAAAGACTTGATCCGTCCTACGTATTCCCCCTAAAATGGGAAATTCAAGGCTTACGTAGTTCTAGTGTGTGTGAAGGTTTGACCTTCAAAAGAGTTTTGAAAGATGTTTCAAGATTGCTATTTGTGCCAGTTTTCTTTTTTGGGATCTTCATCCCACTCATGCATACACCAGGCTAAGCAAAGACAGGACCCAGACGCTAAATGTTGAACAATGTAAACCGCCGCCCCCATTTAGAGCCCATTGCGTGAGACCTAGAAAAAAACATCAAAAAAGATATATATATTTAATTTGAAAAGGACCTCAAGTCCACTACGACAAGGTCTATACAAGCAGCAAGTAAAGACAAGGATCTATACGAACTACCAAACGTTGAACAATGATATAAACCGCCGCCCCCATTTAGAGCCCATCAAGTTGAGACTTAAAAATCCAAAAATATCAAAAAGGTTATCTAAAATTTTTGAGATAGAAATAATTTGTAAAGGATATCAATCTTTGAATAAAAGAAAGTTTGAAATTTAATAGAAGATTCTTTATTTTTGTTTTTGGAGGTAATTGAAGTTGTTTTGCGATTTATTTCCTAATATTTCAATTTTTCAAATTTTACCTTTTATTGTTTTTTCTATATTTTCAAAATTTGGTTAATTTTTATGCATTTTCTGAATTTTATTTTTATCATTTTTCCTGAATTTTTTATTAATTTTTTTTAGTAATTTTTATTAATTCTTCTCAATTTAATTTTTTATTAATTTTTTAAATTTTTTATTAATTTTCTGATTTCTGTAATTTTTTATTAATTTTCTCGTATAATTAAAATTTTTTACTAATTTTTCCTAGGTTTGCATCTTTATTAATTTTCAATTTTCATATTTTTATTTATTTTCAAATTTTTATTTATTTATTTTCTATATTTTTATTTATTTTCTGAAATTTTTATTTAATTATTATTTTCTATTTTTATTTATTTTCTGAAATTTTTTATTAATGTTTAATTGGGAAGTTTTTTTATTATTTTAATCTTGGATAGAATAAGGATTAGTGAATCCCTGTGGGCAGTAAGGTAATTTGTGTGCGTGGGGCAGGATAGGAATTATGTGGAATCCTGTAAAGGGGCATCATTGGTGTGGGGCAGATAGGATTTCAGGAACTCAGTATTAGGATAATTACCGATGTGGACAAGATAGATTACGTGGGAAAGGCCAGGGCCATTAGTAATCTCACCCGGTAGATTTGTACTTTGGAAAAACCAGGGACCGCAGATATTGGCAACAAATAGCTTTGGAAAAGTGTTTAGAGAGATCAAGCCAAGATCAGTGTTCTAGGCTATCACAATAATTTAACCACTTGAAATGGAAGATGTAATATGTTCTATACAACTTAATTTATTAACGATGTTGTAACGAATTTGTCTTTGATACGGCACCAAGTCTGCCCGGTATTCATATAGCCTCAACATTCAAGACGCAAGAATGAAGATACCAAACTCGTTAGTAGGTCTGGGAATCACCTACAGGATTCATCATGAGTGGCATCTTGCAAATTATGGCTCTCTACACTCTTGATGAAGTTCACATAACAAGGCTGTTGAGAAGGCCGCCACTCGGTTGGAGCAAAGCACTAACTTTCGGCCTAGAATTAGTCATGACTATTGCCTTGAGACTGATGAATCCTGAGTGTGGCTATCGATTCATGAGTTCGGATTCAATAATTGTGGTCACCTTGGCCACCACAGTGCATGGCCTTTTATAGACTCTTGGTGACACCGTAGTCTGAAATCATCTTCCTCCGTACTGATATGTCCCCGTGAGCCTGTTCGTGGAATAAAGTGGACATGGCTCTTAGAAGTAAGTAGTTTGACAAGATTTGGAACATAATTCGTGACGAGGCAAATCCGAGAGAAGTTCATTTCCTTCTCACTTTCGACACTGACGAATCAGTCAAACATGAGTAGAGGTCTCCAACTACCTAATGATCCTCCTTCCTCCAAGATAAAATCGAGTATATGCTAGGATCACAAGGTTTATACCGACAATGATAGCTCTTTGAAAACCTGAATAAAATTTCATGACACTAGCGCATAGGATCTTAGGTTATAGTGGCACCTCACTCAAGCTCAAACATCAGACTATCAAGTTTCTGATGACCATCATGAGTAAATTTAATAATCAAGATGACATTCATTGTGGTTTTAGGACTTCTAAGTGCCATTATATACATAAGTGGAATAGAAGAATTCTATTTGGACAAACTATTATATGCAATGCAGGAAATTTTTTTACTGATGATCTAACATGGAAAGACTAGTCAGATTTTTATAATGGTGTGTTGCCAAAAGCGATCAAGTGAACAACTTATAAGACCATGTTTGGTGACCTGTTTAATACCCGAGTTATCCCCTGTGACTGTGATTCGCAATGAGAAGAGGTGATAGCCGTGTCTAACAATAGCTGTGTGAGGAACCTTATTCTATCCCAATTTGAGCTATACTTACCAAAACCTCAAACACCCTTTGTGGTTGGACAAAGTATAGCATACTATAATAACCGCCGTTGACGATGATCAGATCGAGGCCTTTCTTAGTTCACCTATCCAATGACTTCTTCCTCTTGCCTTCAATATTAAGTCAATTAGTACAGAGCTTCACACAGGATGGAAAAACAACATAGCAGCTAGTGTAAAATTCTCAATAGCCAAGAACCCTCACTCTCATTCTTCTCCAATTGATCACTTATAAGGCTTCATAAGTAACTAGGGAATTGGCCATGAGGAGAACTTTGCAAAAGGGATCAGACCAAATATGACTCCGAGCGTGGCATTATTACACACTTTAGTATCCTTTTGTTGGTTATAACCTTGTTCTGTAGGAATTCTTTATTTCCTTGTCTTAATCAATCATTTTTAAACTTCATATCGTGCTCGTGCAGGGAGAAGGTTTAGTCACATTATTTTACAATTTTTGCAGTAATTGAGTCATATCAGAATAATCAACCGAATTCACAATAACCTATATACTTCATTTACACTAATGAATGGCTTAGGCTGTGATGTGTCTGGGCTAAAAGGAGGTGAGTGGTTCAATCATATAATCAAAGGAGAAAGGATACGAATTCTGACTCGTGACCAGAATCCGCCAAAGCTTGCAAGCTTTTCTTTTCTACCGCAACAGCAGGCAGGTAACGATGCTCAATCAAGAAACCATACTTCCTTCTCCACTTGGTGAGCTCCAGTGGAAGGATGGAAATTCAAGAAAACACCAATATTCTCCTGCTTTCGAAAGTGAAGAAGAAGAAGCCTCCTCGGAACACCTTTTTCTTCTTTAATAGCTCCGCCCCGACCGCACCAATCTTGATTGATTCCTTGAGTGATGAGAGGATTTCAAAAATGAGTCGCCTATTTAGTGAGATATTGCGAGATATATTGTAGCCACCAAGAGAGACTTGAGGATCGTGAATAAAATCGAGAGCTCAAATAAATCTTCCCCTTTTCTAAAGAGCAGTTCTCCCGTAAAAAGATCCCCATCATCCCGCGTTGTTCAATCCGTTTTTTCTGCTAAAACCGTTTTTTTTTTTTTACAATTTTATTTTTAATTTTATCTTTATTATTATTTTATTATTTTTTGCTGTTAAGTCTAAATTTACAAATTGATTCTATTTTCGAAGAAATTTTATCATCTCATGACCTTGCTTTCTTCATGTCGGTCCTGCTTTCTTGTTTTCTCTATTATTATTATTTTTTTGTGTTTTCTCAAGTATTTTTTTTTTTGGTTAGTTAATTTCGATTTAGGACCAATTTACAAATTCATTTTTATTTTTATTTTTCAGAAAACTTTCATTATCTCAAATATTCATTTTGTTGATTTAATTTGTATTGATTTTGAACTTTAAATCTTTCTTTATTATGACTTTAATTGTTTTGAATTTCCTTTTATACATTAAATCAATCTTTAAAACTGAGTCTCGACATAATATAGGTGCTACAAGTCGCATTAGGATTTGACATTTATTTATAAGTTATTTGTTTTAAATTATTTGCAAACCAAATTAAGACTTTAGATTAATTTTTAATTAATTAGGATTTCATATTTTTTTTCTTTTTATTATATTTTCTCCATATTTAGGTCAACTAGGTTATCTATATAATAGGAGTTAGGAATTCAGTGAAAAGACAGAGTTTGATGAATAATAATATTTCTCTTTGAGAGTTTTCATCTCTATGTGAGTTGATTCCCTAAGTTCTTGGACAAAGAACTACCTTTGATAACGCCGTCTTCGATGTTCTCATAAGGGTCACATTCCTCTAATAACCTACAAAGGCTTTTCCAGGCTTGCATTGTGTTGGATTCCTTTATCTTTTAATATCTTGATTCTCAAAATGTTCACTTATCGTTTTCGCAATCTGATTTGTTCATGTAGGGTGAATCATATTAGACACTTTCACCAAAAATTTAATTTCAATTGAGGGATCAATATATAATGAATAAAACCTATGTAAGCACACTAGATCGAATAGATCAAAATTTCAAACTCAAATTTCACCAAAACTAAAGCTAAGAACAATATTTGAAATTCAAATTCTTTTTGAAAAATTTTCAAGGATATAATCAAAATTCACTAATTATTTACTGATGATGATGGAGAATGTGGGTTGGGTGCAAAAATGCATTTAGCTTGTAATCAAATCTAGATGAAAAAATGAGCAAAAATGATTGATTAAAAGATGGATCTAATTCAGATATATGATGAAATAGTATGGATGAACACAGATCAAAAAATAATTCACAAAGAAAATACAAAATTGAGCCAATAAAGTGTATAAAGAATGGAGTAGAAGTGGAAGAATATTTATGCAGAATTTGAACAAGAAAGTGATGCAGATCATACCTCCATTGTGGAGCTTTGATATTATTTGATAGATACCTTGAAGGAAGATGAAATTTTGGACAATGGGGGTAGGTTTGGATGAGCTTTGATGGAGATAGATTCATATGCTACTTGCTTGTAGTAAGAGATGCCACCATGGAAAGGATTAGCCACATTCTTTGCCACCTTGGAGGATCCAAGGATAAGGAGATTCTCTTGCTCTCTAAACATGGAATAGGAGCGACATAAGGGAGAGAAAAGCTTTCACTAAAATTAACTCAAGGTATTATGATCAAAGATGTGAAAATGAAGTACATGGAGCCTATTTATAAGCAAAAGTGTAGGTGCCTAAAGAAGGCACATGGAATCGAATTTGAATCTACATGGAGAAGGCCCAAGAATGATGCCTTATATGCCCTAACTTGCATCCTTCTAAATGGTACAAGATAGAACCAAACCTACTCTAGAAAAATACCCACTTCAGTGCAATCTTCATTTGTCTCAAAGCTTGGGCATATATGGGTTTGAAATATCATTTACATAATTTTGTACCTTTGAATTTTAAAACAATCCAATATTTTATTTATGAATCTTAGGCAACCAACTTCGAATAGAAACGTATAGCGTACCTATCATCTTATACTAAGAGAACCTATAGCTTCCAATGAAACCTTCGTTTTTCTCTAACCTTGTACATATGTGAGTTTTGAATATTATTTAAATAAATATATTTTAAAAGACTATTTAAATTTACCTTCATTTTTTTAAAATAATCCTATATTTTATTCTTAATCTCAAGCAACAAACTCCTAATGTAGGTTATAATGTAGGTTATAATGTATTTGAAGAATCGTATAGGTTATAATGTAGCCTATCACTTGTCTTAAACCTTATGCATATGTGAGTTTAGAATACTATTATAATAAATTTTCAAGATATTTCAAAATTTCCCCATACCCTGTCGCAACCGTAATTCCGACGAGACGACGAACTCGCTGAAATTTTGAAAATATATTTTATTGATAATGTGGAGTCGCCACCAAATTTTTATTTAAGGAAAAAAATTTGGAAAAACTCGACTGGCGAAGAGATTTAGGTTCGGGAGTCGCCACGAGTGGTGGGGAAGGTGTTAGGCACCCCACTCGCCCGTTCCGAAGAACGGTACCCTTAAAGTGAGTGTGTGATTATTTGAAAATGGTTTGATCCCTTTAATTAGAGTGAAATAATTACTTGATGGAGGTTAGCCTGACAGGACTTGATCCCGCTCCTACGTATTCCCCGGTGCAATGGGAAATTCAAGGCATACGTAGTTCTAGTTTATGAAGGCTTGACCTTCGAAGAGTGTTTAAAGAGAGTATTCAAAGATTTTGTTTTGAGAAAATTTTATCTTTGGGAGGGATTTTTAGCCCACTCATGCACAAGGCCCGAGGCGGGTTAAGGCAAAGATGAACTTATACAACTACTAAATGTTGAATTTCAGAAGTAAAACCGCCAAAATTTCATTTAGAAATGTCCATCACAGAGACCTAGAATCCCAAAGTATTTTAAAAAAAGATGTTTTTAAAGTTTTGAAGAGGACCTTAAGTCCACTCATGCACAAGGCCCGAGGCGCTTACAAGACGGACTCCTACGATGTAAGGTCGATGGTAACGCTTAGCAAGCCAAGGATCCAAGGCCTACCTAACAGCACTGTGAAGTTTACTGATGTCCATGATCTCGAAGATAATGTTGAAGACAATCAAGCCTGAATTTGTACCCAGCTCTACTTCGCCATTACCCTCCCCTTCTCGACTCTCAAAAGTCTTCTAACCACCATGGAACTCACTTGAGAGGGACATGTGGCAGCTTTGACAATGTAAGCCGAGGCATTACATTGAATCAGGAGCCACATTCATCGTAACCTCGGGGGCCAGGATATGGTCCATAACTTCACCGAGATATGTAATGCCCCGTTGTGTCTGCCCCTTCGCCTGGAAACTCGCTGCCGGCTGGTTGCTGAAGTTGTTGGTAGTCGTTACGGTGATTCCCTCAATCGCTCCACTTGGAGATGTTGTGTACCACATGTGCTTCATTCAGGATTTTCAACAACACCTTCCGATGGGGTTCCAAGTTCATCATTAGATCCAGCAATGAGATTTTGGCTGTATACTCTGCCTAGTTGACTTTGGCCACCTGTACTCGCTTTGCCTTATCAATTTTAGGAACTCGCAGTTTCTTCATCTGAAACAAATTTCTTTTTGGGCTTTTTTCTTCCTCTTTATCAGCATTTTCTAAGCTCTAATCTATCAGCCTCTTTCAGGAAGCCAATGCGCTCCCTCGTGTTGTCTTCGGCAGGAGCATAAATGCAACCACTCCTGGTCACTCCTCCTATTCCGGCTATTGGTCACGTCCGGTGAGGAATTTTCCGCCCTATCCCCTTCGGTTCTTCCTCCAAGTACCTCTATGTTGTACCTCCAAGGCACCACTTTGTTTGAGAGGCTTCAAAAGTTTAAGCTGCGGTTGAACCCGGCTAAATGCACCTTCAGGTTGTAAATCAGAAAGTCATGGTTTTATTGTCGCCAGAGAGGGGAATCGAAAGACTTGATAAAGCCCGAGCAATCATAGATATGCCAGCTCCAAGGACTGAAAAAGAGATCCGAGGATTTTTGGGAGGCTCAACTACATCTCCCGATTTATCTTCCAGTTGACAGCTACATGCGAGCCAATCTTTAAGCTATTACGCAAGAATTAACCCATGAATTGGGATGAGGATTGCCAAGAGGCTTTTGAGAAGATCAAATCATATTTACAAAACCCACCGGGTCCGCACCCGTCAGTCCCGAAGACACTTTGATCCGGGACTGATGGACACCAACTGGTTGCAGGCTCTGGCCAAAACGACATGAACTGGGAGAAAGGAGTAGGCTATATATTACTTAAGCAAGAAATTCACGAGCCAGCCAGATACTTCTCGAGCCTGATTACAATCGGGTGGCTGCATTTATGCACACTGCCTAAGGCAGAGTGGTAGCAGCCACCATGGCTAATATCCAGACTGCACTTGATCAAGTACATATTCGAGAAGCCTGCAGTCGGACTAATTGCAAAGTGGCAAATGGTGCTTTCGAATATGATGATCTCTAGTATGACGTTGTGAATCTCCACAGCAACAGTAGGCCATAGTAATATTTGCACCTAACAAATTTCCTTGAGGACGATACAATATACAGCAAACCGGAATTTCAGATGAGATTTAATGGAATCTTGATGGAAGAAGTAGTAGTGAAGAAAGAGAAAATGGACCATGCCGCTCGATGGCGCTGTCTAATATGATGAATCACTGTGATAGGAGTGTATACCGACTCCTAGTAGATAGTATATACCTATTACCACTCCGTAGCTAGCCTTCGACCAGACTAATAATATGAGAAAGGCTTAAGTTGTATCTTAGGGATTCAAGCCGAATCGGGAGGCTAAAGTAAAAGCACCTAGAGGTCTTTATGGATTCGACCTTGGTCATCCACCAGCCGCAGGAGTGAGAGGGAAACCAAAGACGCAGTTAGTGCCCTACCAGGCCCGTCTCAAGGATCTACTGAACACTTCGAGTGGATCACCTTCTCGCATATACTCGCGGAAGACAATCGTCTAGTGATGCCCTAGCCACATTATCATCTATGTTCGAAATCGGGCGAGAAGAAGATATGCCTTCTATCCGCATCCGATCACCTGACTGGCATTCTGTCATGCAAAAGCAGGGAACCGACGGAAAACCTTGTTACCACGACATCCCCGCAGTTCTCAAGTATAAAGAATATCCCGCCGATGCATCGAAATGAAAAAAGAACCCTACAAAGACTAGCTCAAAAGCTTCCTCATTAGAGAAATTTCGATAAAAGGAATCATGAGACATGGTCTCCGCTAGATGTGCAGACGCCGCAAGCCACCAAGATTCAAAAGAAGTTCATAAATGGTCCTTTGCCTGCCTGCCAATGGGCATGCCATGGCAAAGAAAAACCTCGGGCCGGCATTATTGGCTGACTATGGAAGCCAAATCGCTAAAACATATCAAAACCTGCCACAAGTGCTGTATGCTACAACATCCATGTACCGTCAACATCGCTGAATGTGTCACATCTCTTGGCTAATTGTTGTGACGGATGTTAATGACCCAATCGAACCCAAGGCATCCAATGGACACCGTCTTATACCGGTGGCCATTGACTACTTTACCAAATGGGTCGAGGATGCCTCATATGCTAGTGTGACTCGCAACGGGTAGCCGTATTTCGTGAAAAGAGAGCTGATTCACGATACGACTCAACAAACTCATCACTTTATAATACCTCAACCCCAATAATAAGATGGTGCCTGAAAGCATAACAATTCAAAATCCAACATAACAATTCGTCCCCATATCGACCGAAGATGAATGTAGCGGTCGAACCGGCTAACAAAAATATCAAGAAGATCATCCAGAAAATGGTCATCTCGTACAGAGAATGGCACGAAATGCTCCCTTTATGCATCAGATATCGACTTCCGCACACATCTACTAAGGGTAACACCATTCCTCACCTATGGAATGGAAGTCGTACTCCCGATAGAAGTGGAGATCCCTTCATTGAGAGTTCTGATGGATGTTGATTTGAAAGAGGCCGAATGGGTCCAGGCTCGGACGGACCAGTTGAATTTAATCAAAGAAAAAATATTGGCAGCAATATGCCATGCCAAAGACGAATGAAGAAAGCATTCGATAAAAAGGTCCACCCTCGGGAGTTCCAAGAAGGAGATTTGGTGATCAAAAGGTTGTTGCTTATGCAAAAAACGCTGCAAGGGAAATGGTCTCCAAACTACCATGGACCTTATGTAGTTAAAAAGGCTTTCTCCGGAGGCGCCCTAATCCTGACCGATATGGATGGGAAAGACTTGCCTAACCCCATCAATTTAGATGCCGTTAAAAAATATTATGCTTAAAGAAAAGCCCGCTAGGTCGAAGATCCACAACGGCAGCCTAGGCAAAAATTAGGGCAATACAAGAAGGAAAAACCCGCTAGGTCAACCATCCTTGGACCTAGGCAAAAGTTAGGGTATTACAAGAAGCAAAAGCCCGCTAGGTCAACCGACAGGAAAAAATTAGGGCAATTCAAGCGGAAAAGCCTCATAAACCGAAAACCCGTAAGGGCAGTTTAAACAAAATCAAAAACAACATCGACAGTACAAGTAAAGGAGGAATTGTTCCTTCCGATTTAGAAGGTTAAAAAGGGTGACAAGCAGTCTCTATCTATACTGGGGCAAATCCATGGCTAAATCACGATCTGTGTCTTATACTAGGCAAAATTGGCAAATATCCACTACTCTAGGAAAGGTTCAAGACCACCTAGCAAGCCAACAACCTGGGAAAATTTTGGCTTTTCATGTATGTGGTCGCAAGGCAGAAGACGCCACTAAAGTACAATACTAGCACTAACTGCTCATGGGCAGATCCCTTACACCAAAATCATGTCACCGCATCACCAATCACAAAACACCCTATGTCCTTTTGACTATCTTAATTCCCTATCATATGCAATCGTATTTTCTTCTCACAAAATATATATAATTACCTAAATTTTGAATGACAATTGCTGATTACTAACGCTTGTTCTAAAATTAGAGTTACGCTTTCCTAATTGCAAGCTTTCGATCAAAACCTTATCAAATGGGCTTAATAAATGATATATGCCCGTAGTGAAAGGCGAAGCACCATAAAGTCTAGCTTCACCCCAAAAGTACAATCGTGCTAGAAGAAAGTTAGGATTCATCCGGCCATTGATCTTTAGTTTTTCGCCGCCTATGTTGTCAAGCCATTGCATCTTTAGTTTTCTACTTTCTGACCTATGTTGTCAGGCCATTACATCTTTAGTTTTATGCTTTCTGACCTATGTTGTCAGGCCATTGCATCTTTAGTTTTCTGCTTTCTGGCCTATGTTGTCAGGCCATTACATCTTTAGTTTTCTGCTTTCTGGCCTATGTTATCAGGCCATTGCATCTTTAGTTTTCTGCTTTCTGGCCTATGTTGTCAGACCATTGCATCTTTAGTTTTCTGCTTTCTGGCCTATGTTGTCAGGCCATCGCATCTTTACATTTCTGCACTCTCGGCCTGTGTTGTCAGGCCATTAAATGTTTAAATTCTGTACCCCCGGCCTATGTTGTCAGGCCATTGCATTTTTAATTCCTGTTTTCGACCTATGTTGTCAGGCCATTGCATGTTTTAAATTTTGCACCCTCTAGTTTAGTTTACTGCTTTCAGGCGTATGTTGTCAGGCCACCCTTTAGCTTTAGATTTCCTACTTTTAGGTCACCCTTTAGCTTTAGATTTCCTACTTTCAGGGCTTTGTTTTCAGGCCACCATCTAGTTTAGATTTCCTGCACTGACCTATGTTGTCAGGCCACCATCTAGTTTAGATTTCTTGCGCTGGCCTATGTTGTCAAGCCATAGTATGCTTTAGATTTCCTGCTTTCAGGCCTATGTTGTCAAGCCGCCATCTAGTTTAGATTTCCTGCTCCCTGGCCTATGTTGTCTAGCCATAGCATGCTTTTCTGGCCTATGTTGTCAGGCCACCATCTAGTTTAGTTTCCTGTTTCCAGGCCTATGGTGCCAGGCCTTTGCTTTTTAATTTTTCGGCCTATGTTGCCAGACCCTCTATACTTTAATTCCCTGCAATTTTAGCATCCCATCATATGAGGTCGAGTCTCAGATGTCTCTTCTTCATTCAAAAGTTGAGACTCTCCACACATAAAGGTTGAAAGCCCTGTAAACTCGTAGGTGCGGTAATTCCAGGATTATCCCGCTACCTACCTCGGACATAATTTGTTTGCTTCTTTACTCATTTCTTACTACGATAATATAGAGAATACTTCTCCTATTATCCTATAAAAAATGAGTAAAGAGGGGCAAACGTAAACACCTCAATTATGTCCGAGGCCCATTTTAAGTCAATTAGTGGGTAAACTTAAGTTAAAAACCCCAAGAATTTCAAGATAAACATGATTGAACAGTGAAAACAGAGGAAAAGACAAAAGTCAAGATAAGCAAAAGGAAAAGAGAGAAATAAATATCCATAAGAAATTAAAAACCAAGAAATCAAGAAATTAAATAAAGAGCGAAAAATAAACAAAAATAGACAAGAAAAATTTGAAATATAAAACCAAATCTGAAAACAATAAAAGTAGAAATTTATAAAAATAATAATAATAAAAGACTAAGGTCAAAAATAATAAAAGAAGATTAAAATAAAAATCAAAAAACAAAAAGCAAACAAAGTTTTTAATTAATTAAAATAAACCCTAAAAAATTAAAATAGAAAAATAATAATAAATAAATAATGATGAAAAATAAATAAATAATAAAAATCAGAAAAAGGAAAATTTAAGAAAATTAAGAAGTTCTTAAAACTAAAAATTAAAGGAAATTTTGTAAATAAAATAGACAAAATCAGAATAATAACAAAAAAAATCAAAATAAGATTTAAATAAAAGAAGATCCGAAAAAAACTAAATAGATTAGTAAAATAAACGAGATTTAAAAGTCAGAAGTAAAGTAAAATCTGAAGAAAAAAATTTAAAAAGAAATTAAAAATTCAAAATTAGAATTAAAAAAAAAGATAATAAATAAGAAAATAGAATAGCTAAAAAAATATAAATAGAATTATGAAAATAAATAAATAAAAAGGAAATAATCAGAAATTACAAAAATTAAAAATCTGGAAAAAAAATTTAGAAATTAGAAATCAGAAATTATAAAAAATAATCAATTAAAGTAAAAACATAAAAATCAAAAAATCAGAATATGAAAAAAGCAAATAAGGGCAAAAGGAGAGAGGTGATTGGGTTGATATAAAAAGCCCAGCAGAAAGAGCTTGGGGTTTTGGCTGGTTTTTGGCTTTTGGCTGAAGAAGAAAAAAGAGAAGCACGATTGAAAGAGGAGAGGAAGTTCAGAAAAATCAAGAAGAGGAAGCGAAGGTTCTAAAACAAGAGGTTCCCTGGAGGCGGCAGTGGTGCCCTTGAAGGATCAAGAATCCTACGTGAGGCTTGGAGCTTTCCAAGAATCGCTCCATCGGGAAGAAGGATTTGGATCGATCAACCTCTGCAAGAAGAAGCTCTTGACGTGATTCTTGTGCAGGTCAGTTCCATTTCCTTTCATCATTTCTAGCTCAATCGTGTGTAGATACTCATTTGAACCATGTATAGAACAAAATTTGAATTGGTTGGGATCGTATGCATTTGACTATGTGATCGAAAGAAATCCTTCAATTGCAATTATTGATATTAAGTTCATAGGCGATTCTGTATAAGATGAATATGAACCATAAATGGATCCCATTGAAATTAAGGTCAAACCCATATTTTCTGAATAGCAAGAAACCTCCCAAAACAATCCCCTTCCGAGGTAGGTACCCTGTTTTACAATCTTAACCTTGAACTTGATAGGACTAGGGACACAAGAATACGTTAAGTTTAAACCTATTTCTTTGCAGCTGATATAGGTAAGATTGAAGGGTAAAAAAAAAAAAAACATGCCAAAACAGGGGAGGGAACGGGTGAGAAACAGAGTGTAATCGTAGCTTAGGGGATGGCTTCTCCCCGCTTACATCCACACCTATATGGAGAATGAAAGCATGTGGAAAACCAGTGAAGGCAATACATAGGACATTATAAATCTCCAGTAGCATAGTGAATGTCAGGGGAGTGATGGTCGAAATATTCAAACCTCCCAAGAACACCAATAAAAGGGTAGGAACACATGAACTCAACCTGAATCTGATTCTTAGCACCTTCTCACCAAATTATATGCCTCCACGAAGAGACTGAACAATGAACCTTCGCGTTCCATTCGTTAAAATAGAAGAAGATCATTTCTTCATTCCTATGCAAGGCAGGATCCCAGACCTTTGAGTGTTAGGACCCTTACAACTTGAGGAAAGCGAGATAGGGTGACACTGAACCCCTTTTGCTCTACCTATGCTAGTGGGTCTTAAGATGGGGACCCTTCACCTCGAGGCGAGGATCCACCCAAACGAAGGACTATGGCTACAAATGCCTCGCACCAATTTGTTTATACAACCTCTAACCCCATCTTGGTTGATAAAAAGGTGAGGGTCATGCAAATTTTTATCGTGTAAACCAATCCCCGATATATCAATAACTCTGACCACTTGCATCGAGAATTAGCTTGAATTAACCAAGATACGCTTGGGACCAAGGGAAGCTGGACATCGAGCTAACATCTGAATAGCCATAATTAACCTTTAGCAGAAATGGTTCATAGGTATCTAAGGTGTGAGGTGTCTGGTCATCCTAGGACAGGAACTTGCCAAGATTAATTTAAAGAGTATACAAGACGAGCGCGAGCCATATACAAATCCTGTATGGGGCTTTAATAACCATGATCAGACCTCTGATCCTCTGTTAATGAAAGACAACTTGTGCTCAACGTTGCATGAATCTGGGGAGAATAAGAATCCGACCCACGACTTAGTTAAATGGCAAGGGAAACTGACCTACAACCCGATGGCTTTGCTACAACGTATGCATGGACAAGTAGAATAGCATGCGGGTGACGAGGGTGAATTAGACGTTTGCATGAGTCAAAAGGAGGCAAAGCGAGTCAAAGGGAACCTGAACGGCGTCATTTAGGATAAAGGATCCCCTGCCTGTATAATTACTGTTATGCCCCTGATCAATTTTCAAAATGCCATCAACGCCCTACCAAGACATACATTACTAAATGCCCCCGGGGATGCTAATTCCCAGCGGGTCCATATTTTGAAATTACCATCCTTACTTCTGCCGGAAATCCTTAAATTCCCACCAAATCCCATTAGCAAAATTACCATCCTGCCCCTACTGAGATCCCAAAATGCCTAATAGGTCCTTACAGTAAAATTACCATTTTACCCCTAGGGAATTCCTCAAGTAATCCCTATCGGCCCTTTTAAAAAAATTTTTGAAAAATCCTAAAAAATCATAAAAATTCTGAAAAATCCTAGAAAATCATAAAAATTCTGAAAAATCCTAAAAAATCATAAAAATTCTAAAAATCCTAGAAAATTCACAAAAATTCTAAAAATCCTAGAAAATTCACAAAAATTCAAAAATTCTATAATCCCTAAATAAATCATAAAATTTCTATAATTCCTAAATGAATCATAAAAATTCTATAATTCCTAAATAAACTCATAAGATTGCCAAATAAATTCATAACATCTCATAATTGCTAAATAATTCATAAAATTTCTAAATTTCTAATAATTACGAAATTACCCCAAAAGTCGAAAATATAACCCTTCTATTAGATTCAGGTTTTCTTTTATTCAAAGATCAATGTCGTTTGCAAATTATTTCTTCTTCGAAAACTCTAAAAATCTTTTTCCAAATGTTTTGGGATTTTTAAGTCTCACGCAATGGACTCTGAGTGGGGAGCTGGCGGTTTACCTGCTGTTCAACATTTAGTAGTTCGTAGAGGTCCCCATGCTGCCTTAGCCGCCTCGAGCCTTGTGCATGAGTGGACTTGAGGTCCTCTTCAAAACTTTAAAAACCTCTTCAAAACTTTAAAAACCTCTTTTTTTAAAATACTTTGGGATTCTAGGTCTCACGCAATGGACTCTAAATGGGGAGTCGGTTTACTTGTTGTTCAGCAACATTTGAGTAGTTCGATAGGTTCCTTGTCTTTGCCTTAGCCGCCTCGGGCCTTGTGCATGAGGGGGCTAAAAATCCCTCCCAAGGATAAAATTTTCTCTAAACAAAATCTTCGAATACTCTCTTTAAACACTCTTCGAAGGTCAAGCCTTCATACACTAGAACTACGTAAGCCTTGAATTTCCCATTGCACCGGGGAATACGTAGGAGCGAGATCAAGTCCTGTCAGGCTAACCTCCATCAAGTATTTATTTTCACTCTAATTAAAGGGATCAAACCATTTTCAAATAATCACACACTCAGTTTAAGGGTACCGTTCTTCGGAACGGGCGAGTGGGGGTGCCTAACACCTTCCCCACTCGTAACCGACTCCCGAACCTAAATCTCTTCCTCGAGTCAAGGTTTTTTCCAAATCTTTTTCCTTAAATAAAAATTTGGTGGCAACTCCACATTATCAATAAAATCTATTTTCAAAATTTCAGCGAGTTCGACGTCTCGTCGGAATTACGGTTGCGACATACCCTTTGAAATTATTTCCTATTCCTTTCTCAAGATTTTTCTTTAAAATCAAGTTTCTTTAAACTAGAACTATGTAGTCTTGAATTTTTCATTATACCAGAAAATATGTAGGAGAAATATCAAGTCCTTTTAGCTATTTTCAACAAACCTAATTTATTATTTCTATTTAAGAAATCAAACAATTTTTAAAATATCAAAATTACACACTTAATTTGAGGGTGCTATTTTTTGGAATGGGCAAGTTGGATGCTAGCACCTTTCCTACTCGTAACCAACTCCTAAACCTAAAACTCTTTCTTTGTTAGGATATTTCCAAATAAATTCCTTTGATTCTTGTATGTAATTTAACTTTTAGTGAAGATTGAGATTTATGGGTGAGCTTATGGTAGTGTACAGTTGTAGGGGTAGAACAATAATGATTTACACCTCAAACACATGATAGACAATGAACAAAGAGATCTCCTCTATTTGTGAGACTTGATTTT
Source organism: Canavalia ensiformis (assembly GCA_026541065.1). NCBI lineage: Eukaryota > Viridiplantae > Streptophyta > Magnoliopsida > Fabales > Fabaceae > Canavalia > Canavalia ensiformis. The sequence goes on along the minus strand of JAMKYM010000194.1, from coordinate 158,868 downwards.
AAATAACTAAAATATTCTAATTGGATAATTGTTAATAGTTCGTGAGATGGTAATTGTATTTTTCTATTGCATGATTTGAGGTTTCTAAATTCTATACTTGCTACATTCCTATTTTTTGGATTATTGCTTAGGACAAACAATGTTTAAGTTTGAGGATGCGGTAGACCACCATTTTGTTGATTTATCTATACAAAATTAGTAGTAATTATTGTGTAATAATAATTATTTAATTGTAATTCCACCTAATTTACCTTATTTGTATAGGAATTGTCACACAAGCAGAGAATTAGAAACTTTATTGATTTTGGGCCAAAAAGAGAACAAAAAAGGCATAAAAAGATGAAGGAGTTGAAAAAGAACAAAATACCCCTTAGAGGAAGCCAACACGATCATGTTGGCTGAAGCATGCCTTCATCGCGAATCAGAAATTTCGACATGGTTGTACAAAGTTGAGCACGATCTTGCAGCGTTCTTATGTTTTTTACATGACCGTGCATACCTGAGCATGATTGTGTCAACCTTGGAAGGCATAAAAAATGACCCAAGTCAACCCTAATAACATTGGAAAGGATCCTAGTCACTCTTGAAAATGTTATAGGTGGTCCAAAGCAACTGCGATGGCTGAGGAGGCAACTTAGGTCAACTTGGTTTGCAACAGAGGTAGCCCTAATCAACCCCTATAAAAAATGTCTTGCTAGCCTCGTTGGCACTACAGTTTTGTATTTCTTATCTTAGAAATAATATTATGGATAAATTTTGGATAGTTTGTTCTCATTTATCATCTTTTGATATGTGTAATTAACCTCAAAATCATGAAGCTTTGTTGAACCTTGTGATGTAGTTGTTTGAACCTCATTTTTCTTTATGAATGATTTTATGCTTTCATTACGAATGAGTGCATGGTTCCTTATCCAATTGTGTTTCTTTATTGTGATTAATCCATGAATAAAAATTAACTACTCTATTTGATCTCTAAGTTGGTCGGAGGATAGGCAATCGTACCATCCCCCAATTGATAGAACTATAAAGTAACTAAGTCTATGGGTTTTAGAGAATCAATCAAAATCCTAGAGTTCTAACAATTATTAAATTAAAAAATCCTAAGTACTTTATGCTTCTCTTTCTTATTTACCTTATATGATCATTCGGATATTACTTAAGGGAAAAATTATTATTATTGCATGACCATTTGGTAGTAATAGAATTAGAACAGGGGAGGTTAGCAATTGATGTTAATTCGTAAGGTAATTTGGGAGTAAAAATATGAAAAGTTATAAGGAAATCCAAAGTGCTAGGCTTATCATAAATTTGCACTTGTGTTTTTCTCTTTTTGTTTTCCTTTATTTTTTTTCTTATTCTAATCTCTTACACTTATACAAAAACCATCTTTTGATAAGCTCAAAAGTTAGAATTAAATTATTTCTATTGGTTGTTGGCGTAGTCTCTGTGGGATCAACATGAAGGGCTCTAAACACTTCCTTTCTACACCAACAAATATACTTGCTCATGGATAAAATACAGTATACAATTTTATGCTCATGTTTTGCATGCATCAAAATTCAAAGGGAAGCTTATTAAAACTCTGGAATATATTAAAAAAACAGAGAATGAATACTTTCCTTGATAAGATGATTAGTAAAAAAACCTTTTCAATTGGTGATAAAGTCCTTCTATTTAATTCCAAACTTAAGTTATACTTGGTAAGTTAAGGTCTTGATAGAATAGTCCCTTTTTTGTTATTAACACCTTCATTTAAGGTACAATGTTGAACACCCTAAAAATGAATATCGTTTGTATGTTTAACTTGCACTCCTAGTTTCATTAATAGACTATTATCTCATGATGTAGAATCTGTAGAAAATAATTATTAGTGAAGATACAATATTTTTTTTATAACCTCTTTAGTATAAAATGCAAGCCTCATCGAATTAGCTTTTGTAGAAGAATGTAAACAAATAGATGTTCTCGTGCATGTATAATTCATTAATAGTACAAATTATTTATTTTGTTTTAATTTTCTCTAGTAAGCAATAAATCAATTCATCACAACTCAAACATACAACATTCATACAAATTATAATTATATAGTCTTTAATAATTGTATAGTGTTTCTTTATACATACATAGTTAGGTTAAGGCATTAGAGCCTTTACACACTTATTTAAACACATATCTTTACACACTTAATTACATACATAATTATTTCTACCATATTCACACTAACTATTCTACAAACCTCCTACTAAGAATTAGGATGCATTCATCCAACTATTACAAATTATATATTACCAGTATGACTTGCTTTCTCTTCCTTTAAAGACAAAAATTTTACAGAACACTTCAGGATTGGTGATGGTACCGCTCCAACCATAAGCTCTCATCCAGGGCTATGAAAGTCCCATCATCCATTTCCTAGAAACCCTAGAAAGGATAGGGCTTGAGATACGAAGAACTACCTTGCGATAACTAGACGTACAAAGTGTTGTAGTAGTGGGATAGTGTTTGCAAGTTAGTTTCCCTTTCTGATGATGAGAAGTGTAACACCCCAAATTTTCTATGATGAACTTTTGCAACTAAAAATAATCCCTAGAGTGAAACTAAGTAGGATTAGGAACCAAAAATAGAGAAATTAGAAAGTTTGGAGCAAATGACGAAAATGCTCTTACACCTGGGCAACCCAAATAATGTACCAGAGAAATGAAAATAATAAGTAAAAGACATCCTAAAGGATTATAAAACAACTTGGATGGTCAAAAGTAATGAAAAAACTTAAACAATAAAGAAGAGATGAAAACACTCTTAAAAAACCCCGAAAATGCCAAAACTCGCTTAAAAGCTTTGCTATTTGCACAAAGCTAGTTAGTTCCCAAAAAAATAGCAAATGAGCTTAGATCAATATGGGAACGAACCAAAAGGTGTTAAAATTGTTAGAGGAATAATTTTGGAATTTTCTGGCAATGCTGAGAAAAATTACAAAATATCCTTGGAAGGTTGAGAGGGCAAAAAAGTGTGAGAACCAATCCAAGAGTGAGTCCCATAATGACTTGCATGAAAATTCAGCGTGTGAAAATCCTAATGGTGAGTCACCAAGTCAAGTCCACTAAAGTCAATCATAAAAGACAAAAATGAATAATAAAAAGATTCTTTTAACCATGGTTAAAACTAATTAATCTTGATTAATTAAAAGTTAACCATCCTTAGACTAAATTAAACTTAATTAGAGGTAAACTCAACCTAATTAACATTAATAAAAGTCTAAAAGGATAATTCCTTGAATTTTGAATTATTTTGAAAAATAGAAAAATCCACGCAAAATTACCAAAATACCCCTAAGTGTAAAAATATTCCAACTTTGGCCATAGATGGCTGAACCCACTAAACAGCCTTTGGACTTCATTTGCTTCAGTTTTTATAGAGAAAAACACTTAGAAAATTTCTCAAATACTCTATAAGTCCATCTAAGTTAAAAACAAAAAAAATTCTAATCCTACACCTTAAGCCTAAGTCTCCAACTTTGAGACATAAGCTAAAACAAGGCTTAAACACTAAGTCCCACCATCTCCACTTATAGAACTATGTGGACCAGCCAAAGAGGGGACAAGAGGCAACCATTGCAACCCCTCCACCACTACACAAAGTCACCAAGTAGGATATTTCTACTTGAATTTTTTTTAAAGCTTTAAACTTGTTTTTTATGGTTTGATTTCTTTCTTTTATGGGTCCTTTCTCTAAAATCCATGCATCTCCCTTTCTTTTCACTTATGAGGGCTCAAGACTATATTTGAATCGTTCAAAATCAGCCCCACCATTTTTTAGTGATTTTTGAAAAGAAAAATAAAGTTTGGTTGGTTTAAAATGCTTCTAAGGCACTTAGAAGAAATTTAATCTGTGAAATTTATTTAAAAACCCATTTTGAAGCTTTGGGCAGCTTTAAGAACTCATGAGAAAAGATTTTGAAGCATTCTTGGTAGGAGATATATGGATCTTAGAGTAGATCATGTGAATCTACATCTTGTTGTATGGAAAAAAAATGTTATGTTGCATGTTTTTTTGCTTAAGTTTTTAAAGTTGTGATTTTTCTACATGTGTTGGACTTGTGTAATCTCTGGACCAGATTTGAACCCCTGAAAATAAGTGTTAAAAAGTGAAAGAAAATTATGTAATAAGTTCCAAAAGCTCACTTTGGGCAAAGGTTTAAAAGTTACTAAGTAAAGGTTGGATTTTTGAAGTCAAAAATGGCATAGGCTTTGTATGACACCCAAGACTCATTTTGGACATAACCTAAGCTTTGGACTTTGGACAAAATATGCATGGACCAAGGGCGTAAGGTGATGCAAGTGCACAAAACCAAAGAACCAATGTTGTGTGAGAAGAAAGTTTGAAAAAAATGACCTTGGCAAGCCAAGGGAGGCATTCGGCCATGCTACCATAAGTAAGGATAAAAGTAGATAAAATTTTCTTAAGTGATATAAACCATGTAATTAGGCTCTAAATTAGTTAAAATCAAACTTTGAATGAATTTAGTTGGAGTAAAAATTGTTCAAAAGCCTTTAGCTATGCGTTCGGCCACCATAGAATAATTTTAAGGAAAAATGGTTTTGAAAGTTGGTTAATGGGGTATTAAGGACTTTATTTATAAATGGACTGATTAAAGTTATAAGCAACACTTAAAAGTGACCAATTTCATAATAACTAACATAGGAAAATTAAGGTGAAACCCATAACTAGTATTTGGTCTAAACCTCAAAGAAGCCTAAAATTGGTAATTAGAATTAAACCATGACTTAGGTAAAAAGGAAGGTAGAATTTGGCCAAGTCACTTAAAGGTAGGAAAAAGACCTAAAAATATTCTAGGTTTGGTCAAACTTGAATTCAAAACTCCAACTATAAGAATGAGTCAACCTAAGTCAACCAGGGTTAAGAATAGAAACCCAAAAGCCTTAGAGGTGGTATTTGACCATTATGTAGTCAATTAGCCTAAGAGAAGTTTTAATTCCTAACTTGATTTAATTAAGGATCCTTAGAATGCAAGCACAGTGGATTAAAAGTGTAAGAAATCCTTAAAGTAGGCCAAAGGTCTCTTCGGCCACTTTAGGTAAATGGATCGAGGGTTAAAAATGTGGTACCCTAAGTCTAAGGAGTGGTATTCGAACATCATGAAATTAACTAACCAAAAAGGATTTTTAATTCTTAACTAAGTTTAATCAAGGATCGTAGGCATATATAAGGTATTATAAGTGTAAGAAGGTTATGACACAAGTTAAAGGACCATTCGGCCACTTAGAAATAAATAGATCTAGAAGAAGATTTAATTCTCAACTAGCATGAACCAAACATCATTGGACTATAACTAAAAGAGATTAAAGGTGGAAGTAAGACTTATAAAGTTTAAGGAACCCATTTGAACATACTCACTAAGGTAATAAAAAGGAAGTCAAAAATTTATCATAATTCAAGCACAAATCTAAGCATGTACAACATTGGTGTTTAGGAATAGAATATGAAGTTTGGAAGATAGTTTAAGCCATTCAGCTATGACCTTTAAGGATGAAGAAAAAGTTTTAGCAAAATTCCTAAGTTAGATAGAAATTAATAAATTAGTCTTCAATAGGTAAAAATCAACTCATAGGTCAAGGAAAAATGAACTAGAAGGCCTTAGAAACAAAGGATTCACATTTGGCCACTCTAAGTTAACTAAGAAGAAAAGAGTTTAAAATCTTGGCAGGTAACTGAAGAAGCCTTATAATATTAAATGAAGAAATTAAAAGCTTAAAAGAAGCTTGGCAAAAATATAGACAACCATTCGACCATGTTCAAGTAAAATGTCTTAAACAAATGAAAAACTTGTTCACACTTAACATTTGAACTTAGAATAAGACATGCATAAGACTCAAATAATTGAAGAGCACAAAGAATAAAAACGTAAAAGAATGTCATTTGGCCATATAGAGTAAAATTCTGTGTTGTAAAAATCTCATGAAACTAATGTGACTATGAGAAAATGAGAGGTTGAGAAGAAACTTAGGAGGTTGAGAGAATTAAGTCTCTTGAGTGATTCAACATCAAAGGATAAAGTGATAAAAATTTGGGCATGTACTTGAAACTTGCAATGATGTTATGTGATTTACCGGTCAACTTGTATGTTAAAATGTTGAATGCTCATAAGAAAGGAAAGAATGATGTTATGTATGAGGAGTATTTATGATTGATGACATGTTAGGAGTTGAGATCTACTTGCGCATATCATATTGGCTGGATATTGGTTAAGCATGCATGATTATCTCGAAGCCATTAAAGTGAACCTAAAAGGGTTTAAGGGATCACTAAAGAAAACTTGTGTGAAAAGTTAATCTACTCTTGTGTGTCTTGTGCACTCTAGTTCCAAAGGGCACCCAGAGCTCTACTGAAGAAGAGGTCAAAAGGGTTCTCCAAAAAAATTTCTATTGTGAAGATAAATATTCACCTATTATAAAATGGTGACGACCATTTATGAATGAGCTCATATCCTTAAAATAATAGGAAGTAGAGTACTAGACAGTGAAAAGATATTGTTTGGCAATTTTAAATGCATGTCTATGTTTAATTGTTCCCAAAAGAAGTGGAGCTAGATTTATAAATTTCCCAAAGTTTTGGGATAGAATAAAGACAAAGATAAGTTTCCGACATAGAATAATTTATGAGTCAAATAATATCTGTAATGTGATCCCATACTTATGAAGTTAGGGCAATTATATGTGCATAAACAATAAAATGTTTTTAAATAAAAATAACCCACTTCAATAGGATGTTTCTAAAAGATTAAAAGTTATCTTATATGCATGTAATTTTTTTTCTAATAAACTGAAGTGGCTGGGATAAGAGTAATGACACTAAAATAGAGTAGAAAACTTACTGAGAAACCTAGTTTCTCACTCCTTCTTTTTCCACTTTCTTCCCAGACAACGATGATGTCCCTCGCGACGACGATGGTATTTGTTGACATTAGCAATGTCGATTGGTCAGCAAACCCACATAAAAACATTTATGTCATTAGAGTGGAGCATGTGGTTAGAATGGTTCCACTGTTAAGCTAATAGAGATTTGTCGATCCCCCAATTTTTCTCAAGGAACTAGAAAAATTTGAATGTCATGCTAATAATGTATATGTTTGTAAATAGGTGAATGCAAACATTCTAAATATTAGTAAGAAATAGTATGCTATGTACATTTGATATATGTATAACAGTAAGTAGTAAAAATGTATGTATATTGAGGATTGTAAATTAGGGCTTGTAATAAATTATATGATAAATCCTACCTGTATATGACTTCTGAGATATGTGAATGGACTATATAATTATGTTATAATATATATGGCATGATCAAATTATATTTAATTATCTTAATGCAAATTAAAAAATTAAATTAAGCTTATATACAAAAAATTTATTGAGCTCAAAAATAAAAAACTTATGACATAAAAAAGGCAAACACATATAATAAGAATGAAAAAGAAATACATGGATGGAAGATCTTCAAAAACTTATGATATATCACACTTTCAAAGATACCTTGATACACCATAGTTTTCTACAAAATGTTAAATTTACATTTTGTGTACCATCTGTTGAGGCTGTTAATATTTAATAGGTTGATTTAATTAAGTACAGTATTAAGATTTTTAATGTTTAAAAATTTAAGTTCCATGATGATGTTAAATATCATAGGAAGCATCTAGACTAATTCTTTAAACATGCTCTGGCTGAAAAAGTAAGAACATTTTTATCATGGGGTTATATAGCAATATCACATTCTGTTAAAAACTTTCTCAATCTTATGTTAACTATAATTTTCATAGCTATAGTGAAAATTTTGGATCATTTATCAAATAAAATTATAAGATCATCAATTAAAAGATTACAACACTATAAACACATCTCATATAGTTACATGTATTATTGGAAGAAAGAGAAAAATAAAAGAAATTTCTTGAACATACCACTGATTTGGAAGGTTAAAAAGGATAACCACTAGTTTCACACTTTCACCCCTCAGTCTCACAATCACAAGTCACAAAATCTCAATTTGCATGTCATTAGTCTCTACACTCTGCAATTTGAACAAAGTCTCACAATCACAGGTCACAATCACACTCTACAATTTGAACAAAGTTGAAGACACAACACGGGATCTTGCAATACGGTAATAGCAAGATACAAAATACAAGCCTAAGGTATGTTTCGAAATTTTAAATATGATCTCTCAATGGCTAGAACAAAGTAAAACAAATTAAAATTATAAAATAATAATAATAATTAAACAAATAAAAAATCCAAATCTTAAAAGGAATTTGGGAAAGGAAAACTAACATCATCACCATCGAATTAAATCCAATGGCCACTGTAGCATCGCCACCATCACAAACTCCGACATTGGAGTCAAACTCAACATTGTCGAAAACCGCCCTAGTTGGCCATCCTCTTTTTAACTACATCTGCTTGGCCATCCCTCCGACATTTACCACATCAATAAAATGATCCACCAGATGGCCATCTATGAACACCTCGCATATCTCTCCTCCACCCTTTTCCCCCTCCTCTCATCCCTTTCATACTTCTCTTAACCTCTTCATCGTCAATAATCACGATACCAACCACTGCTAGAAAAATAGCTTTTTACATCGGTTGTTATAGACTTTTTACATCGGTTATTTGAGCGGTATTGAAGCGGGCGATATAGAAACTTAGACTTTCTACATCGGTTCTACAACCAATGTAGAAAGTACACTTTCTACATCAGTTAAAAACGAAAACCGATGTAGAAAATACTTTACATCTAAGCCAGGATGGCCTAACCGATGTAAAAGTTTAACTTTCTTTCTGTCGGTTGTCGTTTAACCGATGTAGAAAGTCGACTTTTTACATCGGTTATGTCACAACCGATGTAGAGTATTATTTTCTACATCGGTTATGGTCACAACCGATGTAGAAAGTGACTTTTTACATCGGTTAAGGTCACAACCGACGTAGAAAGTTTATATTTTTTTTTAAATATTTTTTTCGTTTAGGGAAATTGCCATATTATTTATTCACAATACCTCGTGTATATAAAAACGGGAATACCGGGCATAAATACGAAATTACAGAGTCTATATAATTAAAGTAAATACATCAATATTTATTATAAAATATAATAAAAACAAACTAAAAAATCTAAAAATCCCATGAATTCAACCCAAATTGGCAACCTCAATCAGAAATTCTCCCCGACATCTCCTGATATCATTAATCTCTTCATCCAACAAAGGTTTTGGATTGTCAAATATCTACAAAATGTTTTTGATTAAAATTAGTGAACATGTCATGTTATGCATTAAAATTAAATAATTAAATAAGGACAATTGTAATTACCTCAAAAGCCAAGAGTTAACAATAGAAGCTTTAGAGACAATGAGAAACATATGTCTCATCACATAATATCCACACCTTCCTCCGGTTGTCTTGGACACTTCAAAAAAAAAAAAGAGTATGAAATATAATTAGAGATGTTGATAAAAGAATATAAAATAATTGAATAACTTTTAATAAAGTACTTACCTTTAATTATCCATACGGGCTTTTTAATATTTGATGATGCGTCCCTTTTAACCGGTCGAGCATTCATTGCTCTACAAGTAAAATAAAAAAACAAATGAATACCTTTGACAATAACAAGTTATATGAATATAAATACCAAAATCATAAAAACTTACAAATCTATAATGTCCTTTATGTCTTTCTTTGGTTTTTGTCAAGCATAGAAATACAACTACATTCCGCTTGACAAATAATGATTAATCACAAATGGGCCCTACAAAATATGGATGACAATGAACAAAAATTTGGAATTTAATTGAATTCATGAAATAAAGCAATTAAGTATTGACTTACGATTGAAAATGGGGAGGGTAAATGTCTTTATCGATACCAATCTCCTCTCAAGATATCCCTATATCTCGCTACCTTGTTCCCAGTTTTCGCATATGAACTTGGTCCAGAAATCCATAGAGGTGTAAGTTACCTCTTTCAAAGGTGCATAGACACGGGTACCTAATATTGCGAATAATTTTCATATGTTAGCTTTTGATAATGAAATAATTCAAGTAAGGTTTAGAAATTTACTTACATCAACCATAATTGTAGAACTCACACATAGGAGATCGTTACTCCACAACCAACTCAATATATCCTTCTTAGTAATATAGAAGGGGATAGGTGTGGGCTTCCCTATGATATCCGGTTCCATTGTTATTTGCAAAGTTTGGTCGCCCAAGTTCATGGTGATACCAAATAGACGTGTGAGCAAATCAACTCATATTTTTGGAGAAGGCTCGGGAAGATCTCGCTTTAGCACTTAAATCAATCTTCTTCCCACGATGTTCCTTATAAACCTACGATAAATTCACAAAATAATAAGAAATACATATATAGACACACACAATATATATATTAAAAAATTAGTAACATAGGTTAAAATTATCTAATACCTGAGGTTGAAATCGCTGCACAAGTTTCCTCGGCCATATAATGAAATGCTTGAGTGCTTGCCCCACGACACCGAACCTCCTCGACAAGAGACAAGAACAGAGATCCGCATGATCTTCAACCTGTTCAACCACCACTCTAACATGATCATCATCAATTTGCTGGTGATGGATGGTTGAACCAAGGTGTAGACTTTCCCAATTGCTACCACGATATGGATCATCAACATATAACTCATAATCGCCCGTAGCCCATCCACATCCCCTTCTCCCGTAGTTGCTCCTCCGTTCGAGCACCACTTCCTTTGTGCTCACGCGCCTAGGAGAAGGTGATGGATGGTGACCTGTGTCCGTGTTTGGGAAAGTCCCAAAGATGCAAGCTCCGCTTAAGCTCCCGCCTAAGCTCCCTGCCCGAGCTCTTCTCGGTTCTTGCCGCAGTGCTTGCCTCATGTCTTCACGACATGGCATCCAACTCATCTCTAGACACCAAACCTTCTTTGATGTTTGTCTAGAAGACAATCCAAAGTATCAGTTTGCCAAGGCCAACACCTCGCCAACTACACGAACACGCCCGGATGCTCCGGTTGGCCAATAGCGGATTTAAGATGTCATCCCACAAGTTGGAACAAAGACTCCTTGTGAGCTTTGTTCAACCAAAGAATCCTACAAACAAAAAATGACCGTTATCGAATGTAAATGTTTGAAGATAAATAAAATGAAAATTTACAAAATTGTGTGATTACTTACAATCTTCTCGGCAATAATGCGAGAAGGTTCTCGTGTACTCTCCGGTTGCCTTTTGGCGTGCCCTCTTCCATTTCTCATGGCGTGAAGGTGGAGAGGGTGGAGAGAGAAGTGTGAGAGGGGTCCGTCGCTTCGATGATTGGCCGACGTTCTTTCGACTTCTGTCCATCACCTCTCTCCCGTTAACTCATAACCCCCACGAGATAATCTATGGGGGTAAAAGTTCTTAGCAACTTGTTGAGCCTTCTTTCTTTTCTCTCTCCTTATAATAAAGCAAATCATTTAATCATAATATTGCTTTATATTAGTCAATTAAAAAAAAATAAAATATTAGAAAGATACATACAACGAATGCGGTGATCCATTCGAGACTCAACAAATCTCTCGCTTAAGTGTCTTGATCAAGGAACTGGTACTCCTCACAAGGAGACACATCCTTGAGTGACCCATATCTATATTTGCTGGTGAGATGTGTCTTGAAGCCCTCTCGAGCGCTCACCGGCAAATGAAAGCCACTTCCTCTTCGGGAAGTTAGTGTTTGGTACGTCATATGTAAGCTACGCTAAAGAAGATGTAATTGGTTAGTGAATGATAAATTTATGGAAAAACTTAAAGCTTTAAAGTTAAATACCATGATAGTCTCCCAAATTTGATCCTTGACTCGCATCTCAACATCATCCCAATCCTTCTTCAAAATACTGGCCTTGCTTCGTCCAAGGAGGGCCACATAACTCTTAAACTTTGTCTTGTTTGGCCCTAATGGATTCCCAGTGGCTTGATCAAACTCTATGGGCATCATTTGCTCACCGCTTCGACTAAGGGTTAACTCCCTTAACCGTGTGGCTCGTCTTCCCTTCTTTTGCCGAGAAGAAGGGTTCTCAAACCCACTTTGTGAAGGAGGAACCTCTGAAGGGTCAACCATGTATCTGTTAAAAGCAGAGAAAAAAAATATGAAAAAATTATTGAATAGAAACAATAAATACAATTCATATTTACATTGCAAATTGCAACCTTAACAAGGCGATATGTAAATTAAAACAGCCAAAAGAGACCTAAACAAGCAAAGGCTAAGGCTATCTACCTCATATATATTAACAGGCAAAGCAAAGGCTAGACTAAGACTAAGGCAAAACAGAAACAGGAAAAACAGAGACCTAAACAAGCAAAGGCTATGGCTATCTACCTCATATATATTAACAGGCAAAGCAAAGGCTAGACTAAGACTAAGGCAAAATAGAAACAGGCAAAACAGAGACCTAAACAAGCAAAGGCTAAGGCTATCTACCTCATACAAAGTAACAGGCAAAGCAAAGGCTAGGCTAAGACTAAGGCAAAACAGAAACAGGCAAAACAGAGACCTAAACAAGCAAAGGCTATGGCTAACAACTAACAACTAATGCAAAAACAGAAACAGGAAACAGAGACCTAAACAGAGAGCCAGAATGGTACGTACTGGTGTAGACGACGCTGTAACGACACTGTAGACGACGACGACGACGGCGTAGACGAAGACGACGACGGCGTAGACGAAGACGACAATGGCGTAGACGAAGACGGTGACTTTGAGAACGACGCGGCTTTGAGAACGCATCAAGCTTTGGCGAGCTTAGAGAACCTCTAGGACAAGGAATCGAGTGTTCTATTTGAGGACGACAACGGTCGTATCAGCTAAAGAGGAGGGAAAACAGACTTTCTACGTCGGTTGTTTCAAAGAACCGACGTAAAAAGAACTTTCTACATCGGTTACACTACCCAACCGATGTAGAAAGTCTTACTTTCTACATCGGTTGCTTGATAACCGATGTAGAAAGTTTAAATTTTTTTACAAAAATGCCACCGGCTGTTTTCTACATCGGTTATAAAGAAACCGAATGTAAAAGTGTCAAATTTATTTACAAAAATGCCACCGCCTTTTTTCTACATCGGTTGGCGAATAACCGACATAAAATCCTGTTATAAAAAACTATTTTTCTACCAGTGAACCAGCCTTCAAAGTTGTGATCTTAGACCACCCAATCATGGACATCGAGAGGAAAATGTTCAAGATCCATCCCAATGTTTACGTTATTGGATTTGTCTTGTTTTTTCCTATCTCTGTATCTAAAGTATTGCCATCATCAACCGTCTAATAAAAAGAAAATGAAATGAAAGGAAATTTTAATTTAACAACTTATATTACGTAGGTTAGTCTCCCAACTATTGGTTACTCTACATCGATTACTCCAATGATGTAAGTTTTTTTTTTTTTTACATAATCTATTATAAAATTGATGTAATAATTCTAGAAAATTTATAAAATTTTCATCATATTATTTTTATATCAGTAATCAATAATGGAAATAAAAATTTGTTATAATATCCCCTATTTTTACTAGTGAATTTTTTATAATGACCATAGATTAGGATCTAGTTTTTTCATTATGAACTTCAGACCCCTAACATATTATGAAGACTCCCTGCCTCTTTTTGGTTGATCCTGTCAGCAAGTGGGTTTCATGGTGCAAAATAAATTGTGAACTCAGATTGTACCCTACCTATTATTATTTAGTCACATTAACATAGCGTATTGTAAATGGCTCAACCCTAGACATTCATTCAAGATCAAAGAAACCATAAACTTCATAAACATATATAATAAATATTTCATTGCACCACCCTCTATTAACTCTTAAAAAAACAAATATTGGGTTAAATATTTAGGAATTTCTACTTTTGATTTGATGAAAACTCCATTACCACAATGCAAGATGTGATCTTTTCAAGAACTGAATTATCTTTAAGAATGATTATTCTCGACGTCAAAACATAGCACAAGAAAAGAGGAGGGGGAGAGAGAGAAGTTGGAAAGCCTTGACCCAAAGAACTTGCATTTTCTTATTTTAAATATGTGCAAATTATCTTTTAAGAATCATTGGACCATGTTTGCATTCTGTTTGCAAAATCATCCTACCATTGATGATATCATAATTCCCACCAATGGCTTGAATTAAAATGAAAATGAAATTCGTATAACAAATTTTTTTTTGGGATCAAATTAAAAATTAGTCTCAAATATAAAGATAAAACAAGTACTTAAGTTTTTATTTGGCTTAAAAATTTGAAAGAAAAATAAAGAGCTAATTTTTCTTTTATTCAATTTTAATTCCTTTTCAAAATTTAGAAGATAGAAAATTTAATTAAAAAAATTATTATCAATTTAGTTTCATAATTTATTTAATTATTGTCAATATATTGCAATACATTTATTTATTTTTATCTTTGTCTTTAAAAATTAAATAAAGTATCCCTTTTTCTATAAAAAATTCTCTTCTCCATTAAAACTTCTTTTATATTTTTCTTTTCATTTAATCAAACTAAAAACAAATGGAAGAAATTTGTCATTACGAGTGTAGCTTAACTTGGAAAACTTTGTAAAGAAAAAAGATGACATGATTGTATTAAAGTATTGGATTTTTACTTCATAAAAATTTCAATTAGTTTTAATTTTAAAAATTAGAGTCAACATATGGTGATAGATTTAGACTATATTTCAAGCCTTGCCAATATTATTTGGTTTCTAATGTTTTCAATTTATAATTTTTTAACAATTATATATTACTAAAAAGTTCATGATTTAATTGATAATAATTTACATAACAAAATAATATATATTAATATGATTTGTTTTAAAATATATGTATGATCTATACATAATATTAAAGTTAATATATTATAAAAATAAATGGAATTAAACAGATTTTATCTCATATATTGTCAGGTTTTAATTAAATATAATTCAAGTTTAAATAATTTTAACAAAATTTTCATTTAGTTGAACAATGAACTAAACATACCTTAATCTATCTTATAAATATTTTGAGTTCGATTTTTTATTATTAGTAATTACATAAATTTAGTACTATGTATTGTTTGGAAGAAAATATGAGATAGAGATAAAAAAATAAAAAAATAAAATATTATAGTTCAACAAAAATAAAGAGATAGTCCAATAACTTTTTATTCATCTGGTTTTATAAAAAAAAATATAGAAAAAAGTTATTTTTAAAGATATTATGATGTGAAAAATTATAAAAAATAGAGAGATATAATTTTTACATGATAATAGAAAATAAATAATATAAAAAAATCTATTTTTATAAAACAAGTACTCAAGAATATATGTTCAAGTCTAGACTTTGATAAGATAAGAATCTTAATTTGGTTAAATTTTAAGGTCAAATTTTTTTTAACATGTAAATGTAGGAAAAATTTACGAATATGGATATTTATTCCAAAGTTTAAATATAATTTTAGTTTTAAAAAAATATAATAATTTTTTCTATTTAACTTTTATTCAGTTTTAGTCTCTAAATAAGAAAAAAATATATTTTTGAGAAATAAAAATTATATTTACTCATATTAAATGGTAATAACATTATATCATGAAGTTAAATTTATATGTTTGTATTAATAAAAGGAAATAGTTCTTAACTTTCTTACTTTCTTGAAAAAAGAAATTAATGTTATTTAATGGATGATTATTTTTTAAAAAAATGAAGATAAAAAATATGAATAGGTTTTCTGAATTTTTAGACTTCAACAACAGTACAATTGAATATTTATTTTTTATTTTCATCAGAGATGAGGCAAGGAGATAAAACTCCCCCCTCCCTTTGTTTATCATATCTATCTAAAATGTACTTTATTCATTTTCACTACAAAATGCATGCTTAGATGAAAGTAAAAAAGAAAAAGCATAAAATAGAATGGAAAAAGAACTTCTAATATGTGAAATCATTCTAAGATGGAAGTAAATTCTATTGTCTATTTTTATATTATATATTTTAAACTAATTAATTTCAGTATTGAATTTTTTTTATTCCCATGTACTACCTAAATCATGATATAATTAGTACATTGCTGGAGTTTTATTTATTACAAAAAAATTTATAACATTTTATTTCTTTATCTATTGTTGTTTAAGGATATGATATGTTATATTTTCTAATCATGAATTAAATTAAAAGAAAGAATTCAATGCTATTTTAATATATAGGGATTTAATTTTTTTCAATAAAATAAACGAAGATGTTAATTTAAACAGAATTAAGATTACAAAATATTTTAATAAAAGTCAATGTAAATATACTTGATTTTCTTGCATTATACAATTTTTTATTTTAGATCATTAAACTGTTCTACAGAATAACGAATATGATAGATTAAAGTACTTCATATTTATATAACCACATTTTCGAAGAATCGTGTTAACATAAATAAAATTTATATTACACCAATGTTTTCAACTTACTATTGAAGTAGAAATCATGAAAGATCTTCAACAAACCAACTCACATTATATCCTAATAATTATAAAAAAATAATTTTTTTAAATAAATCTTCATTTTTTATAATCTCATTATTGTTAGAACATTGTTTACAATAGAATACACCAGTCAATTTTTTTTTTAAAAAAAATCATTCTTTAAAATAAAAATACAAAAAATATGACCTTTACACCTATAAAATCTAAGTATTTCTTTTTATTCAAAAGGCATTAGTCACCTTGTTAAATAAACTAAAATTAAAATGTTCCTCTTAGCTCATTTCAATTTAAACTTTGGACAACAACCTCAAACTATTTTCCCCCTCGAAATAATTTAATCAATACCATTCTCAACTCTAGTTTGTTGCATATTATAAACCACATCTTTAGTGCCCAACTAAAGCACCTAATTCTTTGAGCACCCACCGTTCCGCTCTTGCACATCCACAATATTGTTATTCCAAACCTTCAACTTTTTCTTTATAAATTTAAAATTATACATGAATAAATAAATAATAAGCCAAAAGATTGTAGGATTTTTTTGGGGTAATTGACTTAAGTCCCCATAGATATAGTTTTTGAAAATGACCCAGGGGCCGGTGGTGGTGAATAAATTAGTCTTATTTTAGAGTAGGGAGTCTATTATTTAAACCTAACGAGCAGAAAAAATCAGAGGTTATTGCTTTTCTACTATGACTAACCACCATTGGGAATTTGAGGACAATAAATAAAGAAATATTTATGGAATAGATTTTTATGATAAAAAATGTTTTTGGAACAGGTGCTTTAAGACTTTTTTTGCATTTCTATATTTACTATTTAGTGCACTGGATTTATTGTATTGTAGCTCATCATTATATAATAAACAATCTAACATCATATTTTAATATATACTAAACGTCATATGAACTTAGGGACAGATTCAATACTTTCGTATTATAATTGAAATTTAAAAGTGACCAATTAGCTACATACTTCAAATATTGTTTCAATATTACAAAGGATGATGCTCTTCGATAAATGGCCAATATCACCATAGCATTGATGGTAATATACTTCTTTCTACAATGTCAAACTTAAGGGCAGAACAACAATCTATGGGATTAATTCCTATCATTTTACAAACGTTACTTTTCTTTCTTCATACTAATACAAAGATTTGTGCCCCAAGTGAACATCCATATAATCTAATCAAGATAGAGGTCAAAAGAAAATGTTAACAGATATTATGAAACCTACCCTGCTTCTTTTTTTTATCACAACCATACAAGATGGATGCCACTATAAGAACAAAAGACAAGGAGGGGCGGTGAGAGTGGGTGGATTTACATCATGGTATTTAATTAGAGAACATGTTTTGAAACTTAAAAAGCTAAGCTGCCTCACAGGAAGACTAATAATAATCATGTAAAAATTGGAAGTTCGCATCCTCAAGAAGTTCTGCAGGAGGTTTTACTTTTGGAATGGTCTTATCTTGATTGGAATTAGAAATCTCTTCAACGATAATAGGAACACTGCAGTTTGAAAGCAGTGAAAGGTGTTAATACAGTTTTCAATTAAAATAATCTCTTGTATCTGTATGTCTATGCATGCATCACATCAGTGAGTTTACCTTGAATTGTCCTCCACCAAGAAAGATTTGTCATCTTCATCTACATCATCTGTCATTAGAAGCTTCAATCTAGTAGTGACCTGCACAAGTACATAGCAGTAATTACAATAACCGACTTTCATATAACAGAGTAATTTAATTGCTGAGAAGAAAAGTGTGTGGTGTGTGTGTTCCAGCTACTTACATCTGTTGATACACTTTGCGTAGTGTCATTGTCATCACAGTAAAGTGTACATATTCTATAAAGCTGTTGAGCACTCAGGACCTGAATTGAGCATATGTAGATTTTAAGAGTGACAGTAACATTGAACTATTTGCTATGCATGTTACATTTGATAGAATCCAATGATGTCCTTATGCATGTAGCTGATCCCACCTAGTAGGATAAGGCTTGGGGTTTTTGGTGTTAAGCATACTATAAAAGCTGAAGAGAACTTGGTGCTGCAGGAAAGGCAAGTTTACTTTCTACATGCAGAAAAATCTGCTTTTTGTTCATATATAGACGATTTGGACAAAGTTCAAGTTACAGATCTTTGTTAGCTTTATAATGAGTTAATGTTTGACTATGGAGGGTTAGCCATCGATATTTATTTTACAAGTTCATGTATTCAAAGCTTTAGCTTACACCTGTTATCAATCACTCATATTAGTGGAAAACACTTACAGGGCAGAGGTCATTTGTAAGATCATCATAGGATAGTCCATCCTTCTCTTGTGTAACCTGGAGAAATGATTGCATCCAAATTAAAACGAGGGAGGTGTTTACGAATTTAGGAAACTTCTACTGCATTCTAAATTTATGGTAATAATATAAAGGCCAAGTAAGGCAGTGTCCCATCACATGATATCTTACTTATCTTTGAACGGAAAAGAAACAGATTGAAAGTCTAGGGCAATATCTTAATGAATTGGCTTAATTGTATTCAAGGTGAGAAACCGATGGAGAAAGGAAAATATGATAAAAAATAAAAGGAAGAAAAAAAAAAGATTGCTTAAAATATCACCGATCTGAAAAGTAATAGGCATACCAAGAATTTAACCGCTTGCCTCGCATGTTTGAGTTCATCCAAAGATGAGCCGACATACTGCAATATAAATAGTTACTTGCTAAATAAGAACTAATTCATTGTTCAAATAATGTATGTGGCCTACATGTGGCCAGGATAGTTATAAAAGGGTCAACATAGTGTACCTCTTCCGTTGCTTCACCACTCCATTGTTCTAGTTCAGCTAACCCTGAATTTATATATTCCCCATTTTTGGATGTGCAGCATTCTCGATGTAAAAGAAGGCTGGAGAACATAGTATTGACAACTCACAAGTCAACCTGATGTCTATAATTAGTCAATTACTGCAAAAGGGGCTGAATGAAACAGCACAAATTACCTATTAAAGAGCTCTGCATTGATGTATTGTAAAATTTGAGTAAAAAGCTTCTGAACTAGAACAGGAGGCACCTGAGACAATACTAAAAATCAGTTTGGTCTAGAACAGATAAAAGAACTAGGCAGGCAAGGGGTGTAAAGATACCAATTCACTGTATTATCAAACCTTCACATACATAATTTTCTTTCAGAATCTTGAGAAATCTATTAAGGCATTCAATAATGCTGAGCCAAGAACCAGCTGGTTGGCTGTTGTCATTTGATGTTCTGTCCACCTGAAGTCATAATATATTGAAGTGGCATAAGCATAATGTCACTGATATTTCAACAAGATATAGATTGAACTCTACCTACAGGCATGTGGGAGATATCTTCAAGCCAACCATGACCCCCCACAAACTTATTTCTCTATAAAGGAGACAAAGAAAGGAAGATTTTTTATGTTTCCAGAGTACCAACCTAAAGTCTAAACCAGTGTCATGCCTTATGTGAGTGTAAAAGATGCCAATTAAAAGACATCAGGTAAAAACAGAAGAGCAGAGGAATGATATCCAGAGAGAGAGAGAGGAATCAACGAATTTAAAATAAAAATCTTGAAGATATGAATGTTCAGTAAATGTCAATAGTAGGATACTTTGAATGTCTTGGGCATCAAGATCAAAATCATATTCACAGGTAAGATTTACACCATATCAGAGCATAAAGTACTGCTAGGATAAACTACCGCCACTCCACCTATTATACTGCTCCTAATAGTATAGATTTCATTGCCAATGGCATACAAATGTAATATATACAAGATATATTTCATGACAACATATACAGCCACCATACCTGAATGCAAGAAGAAAGCAGAGGTGACAAGTCAGTCTTGAAATTTTCTCGAATTATTCCATATATCTTTTCCACATAAGCTGCAAGCTGTTGCTTGAAAAGCAAAGCTGGATACTTGGCATCAACTTGATGCACAACATCGAATGCACTGCTGGAAAGACTATTAGACGAGCGGAAACTCTGAGAAACAACATTGAATTTCATACTGAGTTTAATGGCATTATCTATAATGATAATCATCAGTTACAATATTTAATAGGGATATCGTTACTAAGTAAAATACCATTATTTAGAGGTGTCTATTTAAAATGTGTTCAAATTATGGTGTTTTTGATATAGATGGAGAAAAGGAATTGATATTAATTGAGATGTATTACAGTATGATGGGATGTTCTGATGTGTACTCTAATGTAGAGTACTAACCCTTATTTATACTAATCATAACTCTAATTAATTAAGAAAACAAATCATGAAAAGATAAGAAAATATCATAAGTAATCCTAACAGATAATGGGAAAATATGGAAAATAGTCCTAAAGGATAAGTTAAGATATGATAAGATATTTTTGGATATTTTCATATATACTAACACTACTCCTCAAGAAAAAGCTTACTATGTTTTAATGCTTGTAACAAATAAATCCTTTACATAAAAATTAATAAGACAATTTGAGACTGTGAATTAGAGAGATGGAGATGATTTTCCCTGAGACTATCGTAGGACCAATTGATACTTCTAGTAATGTTGGTAATGCTGCAGGGCCAGACCAATATTTCGAAGAAAGCTTCAAGGTTAGACTCATATCTCTAGAAAAGCTGCGGATGACTAATATCTCTAGGAAAGCCCATAGGATAAGTCAATGCTTCTGGTAATGCCATGGGGTTAGACTAATTTTTTTTGAGAAAGCCGTAAGGTAAGGCTTGTATCACTAGGAAAGCCATGGGACCAGGATGATGTCCTAATCTCAAGAAAATGGCAGTGAAACCCAAAGAGAACCACAAGTGTTAAGGTATGCTGAAGATTTCAATATAGAACAAATGATCAGAATAAAGAATATGACTGAGCATTGTTGGACACAACTATCAAAAAATTGTCTAAAATTCATTGATAAAAGGCACAACAGTGACTACGATAGAGAAGGATAAAACTGGAATGAAAATATGGTTGACAATGTTGAAATTATGGTGTTTTAGATATAAAGGGAGAAAGAGATATAAAAGAGAATTGATATGTATCACAATATGATGGGATGTTCTAATGTATTCTCTAATGTAGAGTACTAACCCTTATTTATATTAATCATAATTCTAATTAATTAAGGAAACAAATCATGATAAGATAAAGAAATAAGGTAACTAATCCTAAGAGATAATGAGAAAATAGAAAAAATAGTCCTACAAGATAATCTAAGATATGATAAAATATTTTTGGATATTCGCATATATTTTAACAAAATGAAAAGCATAATCTTAAAGGACAAGTGAAATCCTAAAGAAATTATGGTGTTTGATATTATTAAAGGACAAGCGTAATCTTGTTTTCCCTAAATCTATTACTTTTTACTAACAAAAAGTTAGAACTAGAAAACAGTGTACAATTGAAATATAATTGAATTATCCAAATTTAAAGTCTATTGATTTTGGATACCAAACCATCCATATTTTTCCCTTGCACTTTCTTTGGCCTTTATTTACAATGAAGTTTAGGCACCAGCATTCTAAAAAATGTATTCATATGGCATATTATGGATAATAAGGAGAGAAACACATCCTACTAACAGCCTTCCCTTTTTGAACACATTTTGGAAGCATTGTATAGGGTAACTAAATCCGTAGCACAGTACAATATATAGCATCTAAACAATCATATCTGCATATAAAATATTGAAGTGCAGTATGACCCAGAAGTTCACATGGAGCTTATGTTTAACACATGCTAAATTAGATAGCTAAAAATAAACTTAATACCTGGGCCATTCTCCCAAAAAATGAAGTTGGAGTGGGTGGTTTTCGTGCTGTAGGCACTCTTAGACATCTCTGAAGATGGAAAAACAAAGCAGATGTGTTGGATAACCAATATGCCATACAATCATTATTGTCCGGATCCTGCAAAAAAAGCAAAAGGGCATGTGAGACTTCATAAAAATAACGGTTGATTCCAACTTTGATGGTTGTCACTCTATGTATCACCTTTTTCAAACATCAAGCACAAGGAAATCCCACCCTTTCTTAATTTGTTTTCTGTTTGATTTTTAGTTGATCTGTTTTCATTTATGATTGCAAAAATGCTACATTGTTTTCACATTTTTTATTGTTTTCAGGATTTTGTGAAGGAAATGGTAAAAACAAGACTTTGCTGTTTTCACCATTTCATATGCAAAAATTATTGAAATCAAGAAACAAAGTGAAAAAGTAACCTTTTTTTTAATCATTAGTAAAGACATATGAATTAAAAATGAAAATAGAAAATAAACCAAACACTACTTAATAAAAAACTCATTGTAAAAGATGAGCAAGGTTCAGTTGAAGTACTATCAGCCATTCAGGGTTGAAGTAGGAGGAGCAAGGATATTATCTCTTTGATATTCAACTAGGTATTTGAAGACAGTGGGCACTCTTCATTCTAACTACCTCATTATTAGGAAATCTACCTCAGAGTTTGGTGAGCCAATTTATGTCAGATATCCTTGCGACACTCATTGAGATGGCATGTGATAAGAATCATGGGATAACCACAGAATGGGGCTATGGCCATCAACCCTCAAACTTCTCTTAAATATCCTTTTAAACTTTTAGATATTTTTTCAAAATATATATATGCATATTTGCATCCCTCAAATCAATTAAACTATGCTTCTTAGCCCTCTCAAAACAAATTTACTAAACCATGCCCATGGTATCAAAGATCCTCTACCTATTAAGTTTTGGTGTGACAAATCAAGCTGTAATCACAACACTGTGAAATCAGTATTTCACCAGTTGAATTAGATAACCAACTAAAAATCATTTTCAGTACTTGACTAACACTCACTTTTGGTAAGGTATTAAACAAGCGACTACAAATCATTTCCATTACTAAAAGTTTTTATTTTCATAGCTGAATTAAGTTTTCAAACAAAATCCTAAATACAGGAGAGAAATGGTTTGAGTAAACAGCAAGTTACCTCGATCTCAGAACCAATCAGCTGAATAAGACGATCAAATATGCTTGTCTTTTCTGCTTCAAAAGATTTCCAATGTAGCAAACAATTATACAGGGTAAATGCTGCAACAGGTTTTCCTTCAGAGAACCCAAGATCTTTTGTCACACATTTGAAAAGAGCATCTACACTCTCCTACACACAAGAAAAGCAAACAAAAAGGTAATCTGACCAAATTCTACGAAGTACATAAAAAATATGAATTAAATGATTAAAAAGAAACAATTATTCGGCAAGAGCATACTTGATGCCTCTCCATAAGAGATCTCCTTACTTTACTATCAGCCTCTGAACCAAAAGTTTTTGCTGGCACAGAACTCTGTGCTGCCTGCAGGAAATAGACTTTAATTTTCAAAACCATGAAAAAAGGATAGGTAGAAAACTACTTTTTCCTTGATAAAAAAATTACAAGGAAAGTAAAAGGGACTTCAAATCTCAAATCCCTGTATTACCTGATGACCATTTTCCAAAGCCTGTGGTAGCAATAGCAGAAAAAGACATTAATATAATCTCCAGTAAGGGTAAACAAGGATGATAGTCCGAGACTGCTCAGACCAAGAATTATTTACATTACTCATTAACTAGTTTAATTTGAAACTTTCCAAATTGTCCTCAATTATATGTGAATAAACAATTAAGAATACAATTAGGACTAGGTTTATATTAAAAAAAATTATTTAATTGAGGATAATTTAAAAAATTTCAATTAAACGTAATTGATGGGATCATCAATAGATAATTAAGAGCAAAAACATCCTCACTTAATAAACAATGTTTTTGTATTTACCGGAGCTGCAGCAGTTGAAAACTTTTCAGACATTCTCCTGGATGATGAACTCAACAAGGTTTGCTGCCGCAAAATTTGATTCTCAGTTTCCATATCAGATAGTTTTTCTTCGAGCCTATCATATAACAAAGGTAACATATAAAACCAAGGAAAATACCAAATATTCCTTTTAATGCAAACTTGCAGAAACAAAGGCCGATATAAGAACCTCTGCATATTTGTCTTTATCTCAATCATCTTGGATTCTGTCTCTATAATTTGATTCATGCGCTCTTCACTAATCCTGTTACTTTCTTCATATTTCTTCTCCGTTTCGTCAATTTTTTGTTCCAACAAATTAACCTGATCCTACAAAGCATCAGAGATTAATTTTGGATATTATGATTCAAATACTTATTCCGTAGTTTATACCTTAAGATGTTCATTTTCTGCTGTAAGATTATTGACCAATTCATTGTCAGTAACATTCACAGGAAACTCCTGTACAGTTTTCTTATCTGATGAATTAACCAGTTCCTGTAAAGCATAAAAAATAACAATAACTTTGGATAGTATGACACACCTAGAAGCTTAAATATTTCAGTCAACTTTTATGTAAATTCTTACCTTGAGTTGTTCATTTTCTGCAGTAAGCTTATTTATCAATTCTTTGTCAGTAACATTCACAGGAAACTCCTGTACAGTTTTCTTATCTGATAAATTAACCAGTTCCTGGAAAGCATCAAAGTAACAATAACTTGGGATAGTATGACACATCTAGAAGCTTAAATATTTCAGACACTTTTTATGTAAATTCTTACCTTGAGTTGTTCATTTTCTGCAGTAAGCTTACTGATCAATTCATTGTCAGTAACATTTACAGGAAACTCCTGTACAGGTTTCTTTTCTAATGAATTAACTCGTTCCTGTAAAGCATCAAAAGTAACAATAACTTCGGATGGTATAACACATTCAGAAGCATAAAATTTTCAAACTTTTAAGTAATTCTCACCTTGAGTTGTTCATTTTCTGCAGTAAGCTTATTGACCAATTCATTGTCAACAACATTATCGGAAGTCTGCTGAATAGTTGTAGTAGTCTCAGCTACTATCTTAGCAGCCTCACGTTCCTGAATGAGTGCTGCTTTAGTTTCTTCAAACTGAAGCTCAAGCTCAGCTGCTTTCTTAGCAGCCTCACGTTCCTGAATGAGTGCTGCTTTAGTTTCTTCAAACTGAAGCTCGAGCTCAGCTGCTTTCTTTGCAGCCTCACGTTCCTGAATGAGTGCTGCTTTAGTTTCTTCAAACTGAAGCTCGATCTCAGCTGCTCTCTTAGCAGCCTCACGTTCCTGAATGAGTGCTGCTTTAGTTTCTTCAAACTGAAGCTCGAGCTCAGCTACTTTCTTAGCAGCCTCACGTTCCTGAATTAGCGCTGCTTTAGTTTCTTCAAATTGAAGCTCGAGCTCAGCTACTTTCTTAGCAGCCTCACGTTCCTGAATGAGCGCTGCTTTAGTTTCTTCAAACTGAAGCTCCATCTCTTGCAAAGCTTCTTGTAATTTTTCATTTTCCTGTATCTCGGCTTCCTCAATTTCACAATGAACCAAAACAGTTAGAATGTCATTGAAATAATACAATTAAACAATAATTTTAGAGGTAAAAGAACCGGATTAACAATAGTAGACACAAGGAAACGTTTTCATGCTTTAACATTTTCATTTAGTGCAAATAAATAAATTACCCTCATTCTCTTCTCTGTTTCTAGACACAAAGTTAATTCTTCGACTTGCTTTGCCAGATTATTTTTGGCAGCTTCAAGAGCCTTGGCTTCCTTGGCAGCCTGAAGGAAGTTAAAACTTAGATACTTCTTAGGCATGAAAACAAATTATAGAAGCTCATGTACAAAAAAAACAGTTGTAGCATAGCTGGTTGAAAGAATAAATTGACATTTAAAAAAGATACACTATAGTTTCTCACTTTTTCTTTTTTTTTTGGGGGGGTGGGGGGGTGGGGGTGGGAGATAACACTTTTCCAACTATAAAACCATTTTGAAAAGATCCATTTTTATGTCAGTTAGTGCTAACTGATGTACTGCATGAGATAATAATAATAATAATATGAAAAGAATAGCGAAATAAATTTTCTAATACCTGCAAAGGGGTAAGGGTAAAAATCAAATAACAGTAGCAGCAATAAAAAATTTCAAATTCTTTTAATAAAAAATGTCAAAATGTTCAGGAATTTTAGTCATTTCTGAAATGAAAAGCACCAGCATCTTGCTAATGCTGGAAGAATTAAGAAAGGTAAACAAGTGGGAAGATGGAATACCATTCTAAGCTTTCGAAGTTCTCTACGTGCCATTGTTCTCCTCCAGGAACACTGTGCAGCAATTGTTGCTTTCTTTAACCTTTTGAAATAAGTACGAGCTCGGTAACCTCTGTAGCGACCCTATGATGAGAAAACACTCACATTAACTTAACCATGTGTAAAATGCACCAAATATCATACAATATGAATATATGATTATTACAGAGATGAACAATTGTTCAACAGTTCCAACTCTTTAACCTTAGGCTTCTGTCATTTATATAATATGAAACATGTTACATTGAATGGAAGGGTAAAATAGAAGATTGAAATTTCAGTAGACATTGAACTCACAAAGAGCGTGAATTTCAAAACAAGGAAAGCAATATATAATGGCCAGTCCAGTAAATAAAGTTCTTTCCATCATGGTGTCAAAGGATGGCCAAAATTATGTAGTCTTAATCCCCGTAATAGAAAAGAAAACAAAGGTAACGTGGAAAATATATAAATGGGAAAAATTAAGCACAAAAGCTTCAGATACAGATTATAGTCCTCTTCAATTAAGAAAATACGCTCTATCCTACCTGAATAACAATTGCAGCTTGTGTCCTTTTCCTGAATCTAAGGTCATTTCTAGCAGCCATCCCTCGCATGCCAGTTTGAATATACACAGCAGTGGCATAAATAGTTTTGTAAGCATTTCTGGAAAGATGCATGCGGAAGTGTTTCTGGATTTTCAGAGAAGCAGCTTCCCTCCTCATGCATTCATACTGATGCCGGGCAAGTTGTCCTACGTTGAATTCATAACATAGAAATCTATAATCAATATTCGATCTTCATTGATTGCATGGTAAACAACTATAGACAGCCCTAAAGGATTCACATAATTGACACCTCTGGCAACCCGTTGAAGTTCTGTGGCAGATGACTGCAGTAAAATGAAGTGTTTCCGACAAAGAAACGTGCAGACTTTTCTCTGAATAATGATTGCAGATCTACCCAAGACCTCAGCACGACATGCATCTAGTTCTGCCATTTGACCTGCTCTCAGAAACACTTTCGTCTTTCCAATCTGTAATTGAAATAGTTCAGTAAGAGCATTTTTCTTTCCTTTTACTCTAAGATTTATATCTAGAAATCACACAAACACATGGATGCAATAGCAGTAAAACTTTGGTAGTAACAAGCAGGAACTTTTCTTGCTTTCTCTGTGGCGTTACTTAAACAAGAGAAAAGGAACAAAAAATTATCCAAACTAACATTCTATCCCAAGCCATGTTTTAATATAAAATGTGTCAGAAATAAGGTAGCATTATCTATGATTCATGTAACCAGCAAAGCAATGTAAGGCGTTACAACCGAGCTTAATAGAAATTCCAGTCGGGATAAATTGGCACCTGATAATCTTTAAGATTCGCTTTATCTAGAAGCCTCTTGCAAGCAGTCATCTCATCAGGGCTGTGAATGTATAGTTTTATTAATTGGTTGCAAATAGTCCATAATCACTTTCATCTGGATGACTGGAAAAAGGAAAACAGAAAATTGAAGGGGTTGAAAATACCATCCTTTCAGAACCTTAGGTTCCAGGATACTGAACCGCTGAACAAATTCATCAAAGGTCTTTCTAGTGGGATATCCAGCACAACTTATCCTAATAGCCTCCATTACTCCCTGTGAATGGAATCCTTAAAGTCTCAAGTCACATGACAAAAGTACTCATGTCATAACACAGAACATGAACAAAATGGTGTTGAACTTACTCCACATCGAAGCTGCTGCAACACATTATTGTTCTCGAATATCCCTGGCTTCAGAAGATTATTTGGCTTTACACAACGAATGTAATGTGGCTCGGTAGCATTCAGTGTTTCAAGCAAAGCTTGCAGTTGTTGCTTCATAAGACATGCATTAAGAATGAAACAGATAAATACAGGGCAGATAATTGCATTTATATGCTTGGCAAAACAAAACAGACCTTAAACTGAGCGGCTATAGAAGAGAACTTCGTTGATTTTGTAGTTTCCTCAGGTAAAGGTGGGAACAGCCCTGAAACAAAGGGGCACTTTGAAGCACTGAGTAGGGCAGCATGCTCTGGAACAACATAGTCTTTATTTTTATCGAGGAAAAAATCTGTTTGATAAGTGACCTGAAATTAAAAATCATCATATATTAAGCATTTTTCCTTCATCTTTGATGGTGGATAACTGTGTAGACCAAAATGTACTTCACTTACATCTCCAGCATAATGGTTAACGGTGAAGTCAGTGCGAGACAACTTTGGCTTGCTGAAGCGTTTATTGTCTCTAAATGTTTGATATAGCTTTTCAGAAAATGTTTCATGCGTTGATCTTGGAAACATACTACAAAGAATAAGCAGGACAATCTCACAATCTCAAAGTATATGCATGTGCAGATGTTACTATGTATAGATGTATATATAATGCAAAATGACAAAGGCTAGACATTCTACATCTAAAAGAACAACCGTAGAAGTATTTGCATATTCAATCATTAAATACATACCAGGCCTCATCCAGGAGAGCAATAATGCCGCCAGGTTTCTGAAGTTATAAGCATACGTTCATTAGAAAAATCAAATACAAACAAGCAAGTATAGCTTGGTAGAATTTCAAACACATGCAGCTATATGTACAAGCTAGCAATCCACATCCCTTTTAAATAGCTAGATAAGATAATAAAAATTAACTGAACCAGTGTCATTATTTTGTCAGAATATCTGCGTATAAGGTAGTTGTAACATTAATATGAATAATCACTATTAATAACAGATTCACTTACTGATGGGCGTATTTATTTGAATGGGATGTTTGAAAATTAGAAAAACATAGCAAATGTGATACAACTCATGTATTATTACTAAATATCTATTTATAACATATAAAAGTTGAGACGTGGTTATAATGTAGACATATCGACTACCCAATAGCTCAACTGTTTCTCACATCATCAATTTGTCATGGGTGTAGCATTTTGGTTGAATCCCTCTCCTCCTCTCTTCTCTCAAATTATTAATTCTTTTTTTTTCTTATGCTTTCCTTTTTGGGGTTACTCACCATTAATCACTCCTAAACCTCTTCCTCCCTCAAAAAGTTGACACATTATTCCTTAGAAACCTTTTGCAATTAAATTTCCAATACAATCACAATTTTTTTTCCTCTTGATCTTCCATATGCTATCTATAATATAAAACAATTTCATTTCTCTGTAAAACTATACTCATTCCCTCCTCTACATTTATTTTACTGTTTTTCCCTTTCCTTAAACTTGACTTTATTATATTTATCTTTTATCAGTAATTAACATGAGAATTTTATTTTTCTAAACCATTGGTTTATTTTTATTTTCCTCATGAATCTTATCCTGCTACTACATAGCTGAAGATTAAAACCATTTGCTTATTTTACTTTTTCTTATTAATTTTATCCTTTAACCGTTATAATGTGCATAATGATATTTATCTAGCAAAGTTATATTCGTAGCACATCTTATAATATCTTTCAAAAATTCAAATAGAATTATCCTTAACAAGATTTCAAATAAATAAATAATTAAAGTCCATGCATTCTTTTTACTTTTTAATATCTCTAATTATCATTTAATTTTTTAAAAAAATGAGATACTCACACAATGTGTGGGCCTGTACCTAGTTATTATCTTAAATCAATGGTGAAACCATCAAAGTAAATAGAAGAATGAGATGATAAACTGATAGAACATTTCTAGAAGGTTAAAACGAATTGAAGTTGTGAATTACACCTTCTCTATGAGATCAAGAACATCTTGATTATCAACGAACTCAATATAGCTCCAATCAATCTCTTCCTTTGTATATTCCTCTTGCTCCATTTTGAAGACATGCTGCATAATGAAATGCTAATCGGGTCAACAGAAATAGTTTACCAGATAATGAAACCAAAGGATATAGAGAAAATAAAAGAATCAAACCTGGTTGAAATGTTGCTGTAATTTCTCATTTGTCAAATTGATACAAAATTGCTCAAAGCTGCACAGGACCAATTAAATAGGCATAGGAGAGTTCGAAAGGTTAGTAACATAGGCACAGAACAAAGATGAAGCCAAGAAATTACATGAGTCATTAATTCTGCATTGGTGACAGCCACACAGAAGTAAAGCTGTAAGTGAATAGGAACTTTTTTATATGCCCAATTATCTGTCATCTTTACATGTGGACTTAGGTTAGACACCAGACTACATTAAAATCTTGTCCGTTATTTGTTTGGTATCTTTTTTTCCTGTCCCATTTATCCCCTGCCAGACCATCAAGCAAAACAAAAACTACGGCAGTGAAAGAAGAACACGGCCATAGCCAACAATGTTGTCCCCTGGTAGAGAGTACTTTTACAGTAGAACATCAAAATAGTAGACAGATGGCATCAAAGTTGTTGGACAATATCAACTAATGCATAAAATAAAAATCCGCAAGCTTTATCAACTTTTGTATCATAATACACAGACACAAAGCATAGAAGTTCCTTAGTTAATAATCTGGCTTCATGGATCAAAATCATTTTGTGAAATTCTCTGCATGAAATTTTATATTAACACCAGCCAAACAAAGGGTACTGGCTAAGCACCTGTTTGTCTTGAAACTCTCAAATCCATATATATCTAGAACCCCAATCAAGTTCTTTGAATCTGGATCTTGCCCAATAGAGTTGTTAATCTTGTCCACAATCCTAGATCAACAGATGTTTGCATCAATTGAATTACAGAAACTCATACACATTAAAACGAGCTTTTATATATGGATAAATAAAATTTGTATTTTCATAAACTTCACAGAAATTACCAGTCAAAAAGCCTTGAATAAACTATTTTAGCCAACGCATCTCTACTGAGAGCTGCAGAATTTGGATCTAGACATTTTGTTATGGCCTCACCACGAGTCACCATAACACGTTTGCAGAAAGAGTCTTCAAGGGACTTCTCATCACACCTACCATAAACGTATAAATAAATAACCCTGGATTATATGGATTTGAATATTAATCATTCATGTAGAGAACAAACAAAGAACAAATTCACTTACATCAAAAGCTCAGCTGCAGTTTTTAGGTGGGAATGCGATTGCTTATCCTTGGGTTGAGAGGAATCCAGCTCATCTTCCACTCCCTTAATAAATTCGATGTTTCCTAAATGAAGCACAGCAGCTACTGTTCGAAATATGGCATCCTGAGAAGAGGGACGTCAAACTTCTCTAATGAAAACAATAGAAAAGGACACAAAAAGAAAACTCTCCAATAGGGATGATACTGAGGGGTACCTGCTCATCAGAGCTGATCCCGACAACCTCCATAGCTCTCTTAGTTGCAACATACTCCTTAGAATCATCCAACCCATCCAGCTCAATGCAATTCGATTGATTAAGGTAACGAAATGTTCTTGGATCTCCCAATTTGTACCTACCAACATCCTAGACATGGAAAAAGCTCAAATAAAAATAAATTCTCGTCAAAGGCTCAATATCTCAGGTTAAGTTAAAAGAAGAAAACCAACAAGCTAAACTCTAAGTCTAATTTTTGAAGCTCTGCTACATTTATAGAACGTTCATTGACTTTTGTAGCTAAACCATGAATCTTCTTGTCGCAATATCCCAGTCTCTTTAGAACAGGACCATTTCAACTATGCAAAACATTTTAACAATCTACTCTGAAATAATAGCAAATTAGTAATCATTACAAACTAGGAAATAAATTCTTTGTTACCATGATTATAGTCTTATTTTTAAGTACTTCCACTATTTCACCTATATAATGT
The DNA here is from genome assembly GCA_026541065.1 of Canavalia ensiformis. Classification (NCBI taxonomy): domain Eukaryota; kingdom Viridiplantae; phylum Streptophyta; class Magnoliopsida; order Fabales; family Fabaceae; genus Canavalia; species Canavalia ensiformis. The sequence goes on along the minus strand of JAMKYM010000194.1, from coordinate 126,422 downwards.
ATAGCATTGTAGCCTGTGAGAGGACATTCATATGGATGAAAAGTATGAAGTAGTGCCAAGTATAGAATGCATTAACAAGCTAAGGAAGGAGTCATTTTCACCAATGTGTTGGCTTGCTCATGGGGAATAAACAGAAACTGCAAAAATGCAAACTGTATGGTTGGTAACGAATTGGAGCATTTAGATTGCAAGTGATACAATGATTTTTAACAAGGAGGAATTTTATTGTAACAAGATATTGGAAATGATACAATTAAGATCTTGGTCATGGATAATAACAAAGAGCCACTTTAGTTACTTCTTTTCAAATTAGATATTGAATGAGAGATAATCTTAACATGTGGTAGAGGTTACTCTTCAACAGAGAGGTTAAAAGACCCTGAGAGGTGCTAAGATGTTTTGGAGGATTATAATCTATCCATATTATAGATAAGTTACTCTTGATTTTGTAACTTTGAGTACCTTCCGTACTCCTACAATGCTATGATACTTTGCTTTTTCAGAAAAGAATTACATTCAGAAATTATCTTTCATCTTGATCTCATATGGGGCCTTTTACTTCTGCCAAACCCTAACCCTCACTCTGCCTTAATGGAAGCCACCTTCATCGTACCTGCTCCTTTATTCAATAGCTAGAGACATCAAAGCCACCGTCGACCACCTCCGGCCGCCGGAAGCCACCGTACTACCAACCAGAAACCTCTCCTGACGGGCCGTACTCCACTCTCCCCTCGCCAGCACAGAAACAGAGAGAGAAATCCTCTCTGCTCCTATCCATCATTCTGCGCGTATCTGCTTGCGCCGCCACTCGTGGAAGCGCGGTAAACTTTCGTCAGAAGAAAATTTACCGTTGCTCCACCGCAATGTCCGAGACCGAGACCACACTGTCCCTCTCTCTCTCCCAGTGATCTCCTGTCTTACATTCTATAATTCACCTCACAAGAGAAAAAACATTACATGCAATGAACCAAACTCATCCACACACTATCCTTGAAGACTCTCAGAAACTGAATCATACCGAAGGGAACGCTCCTAAGAAGGGTGAACCCAATTCGAGGAATGGGACAATGGAGACTCTCTTATTATTATGACGTCGTTTTTGGTGTTCTGTGAACCCTAAAATCATTAGGAACTGCATTTTTCCTCCCTACTGCCCGAGAAATTTCGCAAAGCATACTCTATGAAGCAAGACATAGCCACTTGTTATGAGTTGCAATCGAGGATCAATGCTACTAAACAAAGCACACTCTCGGTGATTGATTATTATGAGATCCTTAATGAGTTATGGATCAAGTTGGATCGATGTGAGAATCTCAAAATGTAGCGTAGTAAGTATGCTTTGACATAAATTTAGCATAAGCATCTTGGTCATCCCCTGTTTACATTGTTAAACTCTATGTTTCCATCTTTACTTTCCAAAGAGTCAATTGAGTTTTTTCAGTGTGATGCATGTGAACTTGCTAAATTGTCATGGAACTTTCCCTTCCAGTGTTAATAAAATTGATGAAATCTTTTGTTTTCTTATCCACTTTAATCTTTGGGGCCTAGCATCTGTTTCTAATACTTTTTGGCTATGAAAAGTTTGTTACCTTCCTTGATGACTACATAATGGCTTTTCTCTATGAAAGACAAAAAGAAGATATACCAATTGTTCAGTTTAATCATATGATTCAAACTCAACATGGGAAGTTAATCAGACGTATATGGTTACAAAATAGTGAACTACCTATCTCAACCAATCTTCCTCAATTTCTTAAATGAGAAAAGAAAAAAGAAATGTCACTTGGTTGAAATGACTAGGGTTCCTAGTATTCATTGGAAGAAAGTTATCTTAACTACTGCTTATTGAATAAACAAAATGCCTTTACGTGGAAGCAGAGAATAACAGAGTATCTCCCATTTGATCAAGCAAGGCCTAATGTAATTGAGAAGCGTGATCATAATAAGAGAATATAAACCTCAAGATATGAACACAGTTAGTTTTCACTCCTCACTCCCTCCTCAATAAATAGGAAAAAAAATCGCACACTGCCAAACCCAATTGGTTTCCAAAATTTCTATACTATACATCATACTGCAACTGCAATCCCACAATACATTGTAGATTGCTTTATGTTAGATATTCATTAAAAATCGTGGAAGTAGATCTTAATTTCTATAGGCCTAAATTCATTATCCAAAAAGGAAAAATTATGTACCTCTTTTGGTGCAGCACAAAGCATATAAAAGCAATGATAATTCCTCTCAGGATCAGAAACTTGACAGACACGAGATCGTTCCAGCAAATAAGTTCTGATAGCAGCTCCTGAAATTCTCCCCTTTTGATCAAACTGAATCTCCACAAACTTACCAAAACGACTGAAATTATACTGTGTAAGCTTAGGACAGACTTTAAACAAATTAAGACAAAAAAAAAAGGGTGTGGTGGAAATTGCAAAGATGGGGAAAAGAAGACCTTACTAAATATTTTTAATACCTTGAATTATTGTTCCTAACAGTCTTTGCATTGCCAAATGCTTCTAAAACAGGATTGGACTGAAAAGTGTGAATAACAAGCAGAATGAGTAAAAATATTCAAAATTAATTTCTCAAGCAAACAATGTCTAAACCTCCCCCTCTCAATATTTAGTTTTGTTACCTCCAGAACTTGTTGCTCCACAGATCGTCCTTCAGTTGCTGCTCTTCCTCCCAAAAAGGCAAGATAATGCATAAGCATCTTTGTACTTTCAGTTTTACCAGCTCCACTTTCTCCACTAACCAAAATAGATTGGCTTTGTCCATCGTTTATCATCTTACTGTACAAAAACATGCAATGTTCTCTAATAAGGCAAGGAAGACACAGTTTGCTACCTCTCTAACATCATATCATGTAGTGCTTCTGTTATCAAAATTGATATTTCAAGTTGTTCAAAACCTAGGTACTGTACCCTCCATTCTATTGGCTTGTTTTCCAATTAAAATTGGAGCTTCACTTCGGTAATCCTCACATTAAAGATTGGTATTAAAGGTTGGCAGTTGGCACACATTATGAGATGAAACTCTAATTTTGATTAGAGAAGGACACCAAAAGCATGAATGGTACATTACCCAAGTCTTGTCCTTTCCACTTTTTTTCTTTTCTTATGAGATATAATATTATGTGAACCTATTGTCATCTTAAATCCAAGAATACTTAAAAGCAATGGCCAAGGCACAAAAACCAGAGAGCAGCAATAAGATACCTATATGCAGAACTTGCAATTGCAAAAGGATGTGGGCTCTGCTCCCCAAAAGCAGCACCTTTATACTTTGCCATGGTACTATGTTCAGACAAATGAGGTAACCTTTGAAAAGGGTTCACGGCTATCAATATATTTCCTGTGTATGTCTGCAGACACCATCAGCAGAAGTTAAAGCTTCATTACAATGACTATATGACAGAAAAACAAAGGACTTCCTGAAACACTTCGAAAGATAGATCAGAGAGGTCAATACAGAAACTAAAGGTGATATCGTACATATATGTCATTTATGGTATATCGAATTTGCAAATTTTGAAGTACTCCTGGTTCATGCAGATATGCCAGCCTTGTCATATCATCCACACCATTTGGGGGGAATTCAGGATCTTTGGGATAAATGGTAGATGATTTGCTCACAACCTGCAATAGAGATAGATATTTCAATATGATAGGAGAGTAGAGATACATCAAGAGTTTCTACTTTCTTTTTCTCTGTTGTGTGCGCTTTGAATGGTGTCATAATCTCATAGTGTAAATGAAGTTAACTCTAAATAAGTAATAGAGAAGCTTAGACATTATTTTGATAAGATTTGAGCTAAACTAAACAATTCCTTGCAAAAGAAGTATCAATATTCTCATTGAACTATATATGCTGGTTGCAACATCACTAAAAAGATAACGAGTTCTAACTCAATTTTTTTAAGAAAATAATAAAATTGAATCAATATTTAAAATATTTCTAAAACTTGCATACAAGATATCGATAACAAACAATTTCTCTCTTTACACCCATATCATGCCCAAGCAGGGACAAAGTGCCTATGATAGACACTATCAACTCAAAAATGCCTCAAAAGGTTAAAACTTAGAAGTATTGCAGAAATGTACTATATATGAATGAAGGATATTTGATTGAAACATAATGCAAGCAGTTTAATGCAAGAAATTCAACCGCCTAGTTGATTTACATAGGATTGTACATTTTTTTACAAAGGTGATTTGCAGTAGTCATCTACGTTTCAGAGAACTAATTATTTCGTTATCAGAACAGATATATATTTTCTGCCAATTCTGTTGTTTACTTCTTTGTTTCTACATTTGTTGGTAGAATAAAAACTTGGACTCATGTTCTCTCTTCTATTCCTAGTATTAAGAGCACTGGTGCGGAAAAAAAGGAAAAGAGAACAATTTACATATATAACCAATATTTCTTCATATTGCAGTTAAAAGAAATCATTCATGAGTAATTCTAGAAACTCTGTACAACTTAGAATCACCCATACCGAACCTAGAAAAGCTTGTGTGTGCCGTTTGTCTATGCTTGAATATATATATATATATATATATATATATATATATATATATATATATATATATCATTTTGTATGCATGGATTTACAATAGATTCAGGAGACTCACCCTTGTGCCTGATTCAAAGCTAACCGTGACCTCGTCATCTTTAGATTCCAGGATCTCTCCATCTAACCAAGCTACTTCAGGATCCTCAATCCAAATGTGGGATCCCACTACAAAGCTAAGTTGACCAGCCTGTCCATTAAAAAAAAAATAGTCAATGCCTCTGTCATCATAATAGAACCTTGTCTGAATTTATATCTCCCACAATACAAGTAGAGGTCAATCATAAATGAACCAATACTATAATGCCATTAGAACCCCTATCTTAAAGCATTGACATCCACAATAAAAAAGTAAAAACAAATGCACTTCAGCATAGATAGTTTCAGCTCAAAATGGGGAGACACACTTAATGATATTTCAGGTGGTGCATTATGTTTAATCAATGTGCATTACCACTTTGTGCAATTACTTCAAAAAAATCCAATGGTGTATTCATGTCTACTTTTACCATGTTGAGAAATGATGTCAGCAACTTCAGAGAAAATTAGAATGGAAAATAATCTGGCCATATTCTTTAAGATTTGTGCAATTCAAATTGTGCAACATCACAATAAGCACTTGCTATCTAATATTTTACCACAACTAAAAGCAATTGGAAAAAAGCTTGAGTGTTGCAGACACTAAGGAGAATACAAAGTGAATTAGGAACTTATTATTTGAACCATTTAAGAGAAATGAGCTCATTTAACTAAAGGGCATAAAAAGAAAGGTAACACAAAGGGAAAATGAAAAGTGAAGATAATTACCATTGTTAACAAAATATTATGCACCCAAATGGATCCAAGAATCAGCTACTCAAACTTGGGTTCCATCCAGCAGAATCTACCAACCAATATGGAGCAAATAACTTACAATATTCAATCTCTATGCTGAAACGCTGGCTAATCACTAATGGATACAATGAGTAAATTATCTTGCTGACTTATCTATCTCTAACTGAAAGAAACTTGCTATATCCTAGTGTAATGTTGGTCTTGTTATCAAAATTGGAAGATGTAAAAAGGGAGTGACCCCGGGAAAGTGTCGTTGCAGAAGAGGCTTCACAATCACGGGGCTTTTCCACAAGAAGAAGATCCAACCAATGCTAACCCCTCCTCTGCAACTATCTCCCCTTTATTTTCTTGCTTCTAGCCTCACTCTTTTTTTCTATGTCTCTAACAAATTCCCTTGTGCCTCAGGCTCCCTCTAAAACAACGTGAACACGTTATAACATGATACATCAAACGTGATCAGAAACTATCTTATGTAACTGGTACACCATGAAATCCAACTTGACATGGTGTCCTAATTCCTCTTACAAGATGCCATATACACTTCCAACTAAAATAGAAAAAAATCTCTGAATTCCTTGTTGTTTCTTCACACCTTGGATTCATTGTTTGCACGTGAATCTCACACAACTATGCATGCCATCATGGGATCCCCTTTGTTGAATCCAAAATCTTGAGCATTGTTGACATCCAAAAACAACACCATCATGTCTTGAAAATTCTTGAAACATGTCAGAGTTTCATTTCATGTGTAATATCAGAAAGTGCCAATCTTTTTCTCCCTTCCATAATTGATCCTACGAACAAATCCAAAAACAAAACGCAGAAAACTAATTGGTGGGGACAAAATCTACACCTTTTTTTCTTGAATCAAAGCCTCTATCAATATCCACCCTCATTGTTGAAGAACTAGTTGTCCATGTTTACGGTGGTGCAACATCACCAGTGTGGTAGTTTTTTAACCATAGAATTGAATCTGAATATCTTAAAGAAAATTTCTTTTTGGCAGAATTCAACGGTTTAGAAAATGTCACTTACTAGTTGCATTGGTGCAACGGTGGCACGTTAATTTTTTTCCTTGACAAATATGAATCATAGCAATGCTACCCGTATTCAAGGAAAACCGGAGATTTAACTAGTTTTGTTACGTGGTTAAATCTACGCTCTTTTCTATTTTTATACCAATCTTTACTATAATAGAATTATTATTATATAAAATCTTAATCTAAAAAAGCAAGCTATGGTTAGAATTATATTTTGTGTTTTCAAATAGGCGTGAAAAGGTACATACCTACTACATGGATTTTGCCATCACATATAACCCAATCAACAAGCTATAAGGTAATAATTACTAGGAGAATATAGCTAGGTTCAACAAGTAATATCTATACATTTTATTTAATTGTGATTAAAAGGCTTTTTACCTTCATCTAATTATGTGTTATCATCATGTTATGAAAAGAGTTCGACTGTGATAATAATAATAATTTTATATTATAATTTGACATTATATTATTTAACTTTATTATAATCATCTAACGCATGTATTAACTATCTGAATTCATTGAGTTTAATCAATGATTTTAAGTTCTAATTTTGGATATACAGCTGTGTTAAATCGTTGTAAGAAACGTTTTGCTATCTTAATCGGTTTAAACGGGATTTTTTTTCAATATTGATAAAAAATTATAACTCTGTTACAATATGAAGCTTTAATTAGATCAAAATTGAAGTCATATCAACGTAGACATAGGCAGCTCAACGATTAGCTATGAACTAACATTTTCTTTTAAGTAGTTAAAATGATTGTTGGCTTTGTCCAAAAATTGTATTAGTATGCCGTATATGCAGCACGTGCCACGTTAATGTTTATTGAGCAACCTCTTCCACAAAGACGAAAAGACATGACCGTTGCTCTAACGAGGATCCAAATGAATGTTGTCGTGAAGAATTCTAAAAATACATAGAAAAAATAGGCTAGCCCAAAACATACATGGATTAACAATCAATTACAAAGCCCAAAATGAAACTGAACACTGCTTTTACACCATCCTTTTTTTTTGTCCTAATTTTTTAGATGTCTCTCTCACTTCTTTAAAAAATTTTATTCATCCCAAACTTTCATAATTATCTTGCAAACGAGTCCCTGCTCATTTTCTCGTTAACGGCATGTTGGTTGGTGTGTAATGTTAAGTATCACTTAGATATGTGTTAGCATTTAAACGTCATTGTTTTAGGTGGTGTGACAAGTTTTCTTTCTCCCTTCATCACCAACACTTTTCACTCCCACTTCTCAATTCCTTGTCTCCTGCTCGGAAAGTTCATGTTACCAATGTTGTCTAAATTCATGCATTCCTAAACAAATCATTTGCATCCTCGTCTTTCCTCTCATTCATCTGAGCATGCCCCCTGTTGACGGGCACAAAAGGAGGTGAAGGAGCATGAGAAGAAACCACACTCTCCTCAACGGACATATCAATGACCAAAATCGAGTAAAAAATAGAGGTAGCAGTGAGGAAGGACTTGTTGGAGGCAAGGAACCCAACGAGAAAATTGACAATTGAGACATCAATGAGACGAACCTTGAGAACGCAACCGCTGAAAAATTAGGAATAAGGAGTTGAAGGTGGAATGTTCATATTGGGGGGTGCGGAGTGGTATATTAGGTTTCTGGTTTGGTGGGTGCTGAGAAATTATTTAGATATTAAAGATATTATTTTAATATCTTTCTAGTTTTTCTATTTTCTTATTTATCGAATAGTTTTACAATTTTTTAAAATAATATAGGATTTTTTTATACCATTATACTTAAAAATCATTCAATAATAAAATAAATATTTTTACTCAATCTCAAGTTGATATCATTATTTAGCCTGGAGGCTGTCGTTCTCCCAAGTGCTGCTGTCACCGAAAGTCTCACACACCCTCTAGTGTGTGCCATTTGCAAGAGCGCTCGTTAGCATGTGAACCCCATGTGCTACCTTCCAGGCCTCTATTTGCAATGTTGCTTTTCTTTCAAACATCTTGTCAACCCTTCCTCCTTCCACCGTTGATCCTTTTCTTGACGGAGTTGTTTTTACAAATTTTTTTATTTTTAATAAAATTAAATATTAAAATTATTTTTTATTTTTATTTTTATTTTTTAAAATAGATGTATTAAGCTTTTAGATTTTAAAAATACTTATCAAACAGTAATTAAATTTATTTTTAAAAAAATATTTTAAATATATATTTATGAGAATTTATCCGCTATGTTATAAAAACGTTTTTCTTAAACATATATTTACACTCATTCTTTTTTACAATATTCCTAAACAACGTATTCCAATTTCACTTTAATTATTTTTTTAAAATAAATATCTGAAAATTCATATTTTCGTTCTGGATACACCTTTCCGTATTTAATGAACATTGTACAATTTGTCTTTCGAATATACGGTTTTAGACAAAAAATTTAAATTTCTCAAATTTACATTTCTGAAAATTACCTATTTGTAAGGATAATTTTATCTTTTTACGTGAGAAGGGGTGCTGAAAGTAAAATGGGAGTGCAAAAAACAACTCCCTTTTCTATATTGGTGATCACCCATTTAAAATTTTTTTTTTGCTACATTTAGTTGTTACCCTATGTTAGCTACTTCGAAAGTGTGTTTTTTATTTAGTTGAATATAGTTACTATTCTCTCTTTTTTATCTTTTTACAATAGAGATTTGCAAGGTTGATAACAATTTTAATGTTAAATTTTTTAAAAGAAACTAATCTCTTTTTTCTTCTTTAAGATTCCTAGTAATTACTATAGATTGGTTGAAAGATAATTTTACAATTTGTCTTTCATTAATGTTTTGTGAATAAAAGAAAAAAATATTAAAAGTAATGTGTTAGAAAATATATTTTACTAATCTTCTTAACAACAAATAAAAATTAATATTTTAGTTTGCTAAGTTAAATTTAGGTTAAATAGATCTTCCAATTTTTATGGTTCAATTTTTTTTTTTAACATTTCATTTCATGGCATGTTAATGCTTTCTTCAAAATATTTTCATAATTATAACTTATTAGAAACAAAATTTTTTATAACAAACTAAATTTATACAAGACCTCACAATTTTTTTCTCTTAAAAATGGTAAAAAGGAACATATCCTTCCATCCCCTCTATCCATAAAACTCTTTTTACACATCATCTTTATTCCCATCTTTCAAAAATTAACCCACCATTTCCTATACCATGATTGTCTTCAAAGAATCAACCATCTTCAAAATTCACACATTTATTCAAAGAAGAAAAATAAAGTTTATCTTCATCTTCCTCCATAAAAAAAAATGAAGAATTTTCATTTAATAAATAACCAATTCTCCAAAACTCTCACCTCATAATCCTTTTTAGTCTAATCTTCAATTTTTGGAACATTATTACAAAAATACAAATTAACTATAGAATTTAATGAAAAAATGTTTTTCTTGATAATTTATAACTAAATATCGAAGGAATAGCTATGACACAAAATTGTAGTAGAATTATTAAAAAAAATATTAAATAAAAAATAGCTAAAACTTAATAAGGAATTCATAAGAAAAAAGAATTCCTTGAAAAATTAGTAAAATACTGAGAATAATTTCTTTCCTTAATTGTATAATAATAAATAATTTTTTAAGATAGTATACAAGTCTTAACTAATTCCTTGCAAAAAAAAAATTACTTATATTTTCTTTTAATTTCATTTTTTTATTCATTATTCATTTATCTATTTCTCATCCTCTCTAGATTCCTCTATTGCCTTACCTTATATGCTCACATTTCTTCCGGTTAGAACTCGTCACTCTATTTTATCTTTTAGCAAAGCATATTTCAAGGTTACTAATGATGTTCTATATACTTTATAATCATTATTTTTATTTATTTGTTTAATTAAGATTTCAATTCTTAAAAAAAATACTAAGGTAGGCTATAGATTAAAATATTAAAAAATAAATCTTTTATCTTATACATTTTATTTTTATTAAAGATAGTTTAGACAGTAATTATTGTTGAAATTATATTATTATTGACTTAAATTTATGTCTTCTCTCAATTTTAATTGAGTTGATTATATTGGAAAACTTATATTTTAATCATGTTATCTTATTTGTTAATTAAATTAAATTGTATTTATTAGAAAAATCATTCTTTACTCCTTTGTCATGATTTACTATGCCAAAATGATGAACATAGAGTAAAGTAACATTTTATATTTATAAAAAGTTTTAATATTTTATGGTTTATAGTCCAATATAAATTTTGTTTGAGATTCTTTTATCCACCATCTTAAGATACTACATTTTTTAAGATTTTATTTGCTTTGATTTGCAATATTAATTTTTAGTTGTGTATAATTTTATAATAAATTTTTTACTTGGGGTTATGATGAAATATTAATCTTGCCTATAGTCCAAAAGTATTTTTTATATTTATTTTTAACTTTTTACATCAATTCTTATATCAATATAATAAAGTTAATATAAAATCTAACTTTCTACATTAGTTCTTTAACCAATGTAAAAAATTAATTAAATTAAGAAACTTATATTTTAATCATGTTATCTTATTTGTTAATTAAATTAAATTATATTTATTAGAAAAACCATTCTTTACCCCTTTATCATGATTCACCATGCCAAAATGATGAACATAGAGCAAAGTAATATTTTATATTCATGAAAAGTTTTAATATTTTGTGATTTATAGTCCAATATAAAGTTTGTTTGACATTCTTTTATCCACCATCTTAAGATGCTACACTTTTTGAGATTTTATTTGCTTTGATGCAATTGATCAATTTGTGTAAATATATTTTTAGTTATGTATAATATTATAATAAATTTTTTATTTGGGGTTATGATGAAATATTAATCTTTCCTATAGTCCAAAAGTATTTTTTATATTTATTTTTAACTTTTTACATCAATTTTTATATCAATATAATAGAGTTAATATAAAATCTAACTTTCTACATTAGTTCTTTAACCAATGTAAAAAATTAATTTTTACATCTATTTAATTGTTCAACCAATATAAAAAGTTAATTTTTTATATCAGTTAAAAATTAGAAATGAAACCGACATAGTAAGTACACAATTATATAAAAATTTTGTAATAGTTTAACTACCATTATTTTCTAAAATATATTTAAAAAATATGTTTAAAATGCTTTGTATAATAATATACAATCTTATAAGACATGATGTGATAAAGTAACTACTAAAGAATGGAATTATTTCCATTGATTATGTGAAGTCAGGAGTAAATTTGGTCGATCCTCTAACCTGACCATCAAGTAGAAAAATAGTTTATGAAACATCGAGGGAAATAGGACTTGAGCTAATAATAAAATTAACAATGATAGGAACCTAACCTTTATGATTGGAGATCTTATGAAGAAGGTTCATATGGGTGAGAGCAAGTCATTGTTGATCCTTTTAACACTATTGAAATTTCCATTCCTATGATGTTTAAAGTGCTAGGTTGCATTGGGCAGGAGGTCAAACTCAACGATTTAACGACACTTATATCCCATATGGATGGTGTATTAAATGAATAATACACTTGATGAGGTCACCTATATAAATTTCAAGCGAGATCGCTTTTGTGAGACTGGAGCACGATCTCTAGAACATTCATAAACTACCAGGCAGACGCATCACCTATTAGTGCAAAACCAGCAAAAACGGCAAAGAGCTGTGGGGATATAAAGGGATAGGAAAGCTTCTAACTTGCATCAAAGTGGTTTTGGTTCATAGAAGCTCTGCTTCACCAAAACACTACAAGTTAAACTTATCTATCTAAATTCTGGTTCATAGTACATAAGACACCAGATTTTATGCATCTTACACTGATAAAGAAAATCCAGTAGAACCTTTAATTTCTTTTAAAACTTTAAACCTTTTGAAATATATGCGGGATTATTGGAAGGATTGTATTTAAAAAGTGTTAAAAATCCCATATTGCTTGGAATTGTGATAGGCAAAAGTTTTATATACTTGGATGCATTATGGGCTAGTAGACAAGCTAGCAAGGGAAAAGGCCTCATGCACATGAGGTTGGGCTAGTTAATCTCAAATCAGTTATTTGCCCGCTCCCCCAAATGCGGTCCACATGTTTTTTACTATCAAATATTAATACTCTATTATTAACCATAATTATTTGATTCTAAGACTGCTCTATTATTTATTTTAAATTATTATTAATATTTCATATTATTAATTTTAACTATTCTGTTGATATAATTACTCAATTTTAATTTTTTCTTCCTTACAATATTAATTTGGATTAATCTCTTGAATGTGTCCATATACACTTAACCCATTATTAATCTAATTATTATGTTTTCAATTTAAATAATTTTTGTTTGAATTTTAAATTTGAATTCAAATTTTAAAACCAATTTAATTATAATTTTAAATGAGTTTTATTATCATTTATCGACAACTTACCTTTTTTAAAGGAGAAAAACTTTCCTTCTTCATCTCTTGGGTTTACTTTTTTACTTAAATCTTTACTAGTTCTATTCCTACTTTCCCTTGCAGATGAGTCTGTTCAATTTTGGAGGTATCGCAGCCATTTGCAAATATTCTTAAGAACAATATAATTGCACACCTCAGACTAAACATCTAAACAAAAAAATTCATATAAATAGAATTAAGCATGTGTAAATCATTTAAATTAAATAAAATAACATGAGAACCATCCTTAAATCAAGATTCTAAGATTGATCATAAGATAGAGAATATAAATTAACTTTAAGCATTAATTTTTTTTCACCAATGTTCTTATTATTAATGTTTTTAATATTTAAATGATTATAAACTTAATAAATATATGTTATATATCATCTAATTATATTTCACTGAAGAGTACTTGACTTATCATCTAATCATTATATATTATATTATTAATAACATCACTGCAATGCATTGATTTTTAAAATTGGAAAGCAAAGCATCTTATGTATAGACATACTATTGTGACTCTAAGTAAAAAATTAGTAGAAATCAAACGAGGAAGATCTAGAAATAAATGTCAGCATATATAATTATAATTTTTTAGTTTGCACAAAAAACCTATCCATAGCCCCTAGACAAGTGCACTCTCTTCATGTAACAGATTTTGGCCTTTTCTTGTCTCTTTCTCTTAGCATATTCTTTACCCCATCATTACCTCTCCTGCATTTTTAGGGGCTCCCAGCAAGCAAGGTTGGAGCACAACAAATTTTCTGACTCACTCTTCCAATTCACTAACAACCCATCACTCATCCAATATTTCCACTCGCTAACAAACAAAAGACCCACATGCACTAAGGATTTTTGCTCCCTTCTCTTAACAAAACTTGCAGCAAATTAGTAACCACCAACAAAAAACTCCCCTAACTAACTAATCAATTCTATCATTATATAATTAATTCTATCACTATATAATTGAACATGTATTTATAAATAGTCTTAAGTGTATACCATACTATAAAGGATAAGAATCAAGATTTCATAGTCATTTTTACATTCAATTTATTTGTCATCTTTACTCTTTAATCATGGAGTTCATATTTCCTTAGATGGTATCAGAACTCTTCATAAGAGCTTTTCTGCACTACTCTGATATATGGCCAAAGGTTCAAGTTCTGATGAGAATAATAGAGGATCGGGTGTAACCTCCATGGAGAAAGATTAGACAAGTCACTTTTACGTTCATCTTAATAAAAGCCCCACCAGCATTGTGATCTCGCCGTCGTTAACTAGAGATAACTACCATACTTGGGCACATATGATGAAATGAGCTCTTATTTCCAAAAACAAATGTTGATTTGTTGATGGATGCATAGAAGTTCTGATACGAAATGATTTAAATTATGATACTTGGGAAAGATGTGATAATCTTGTGATATCTTGGATTACCAATTCAATTTTAGCTTCCATTGCTTAGAGCATCATCTACATTGAAAATATCACAGATCTATGGAATGATTTGAAAGAAAGATTTTCGCAAGATGATCTTGTTCGAGTCTCAAAACTCCAACAGAATTTATATGCACTTAAACAAGGTAACATATCTGTAACTGATTTCTTCATTGAATTGAAAACCTTATGGGAAGAATTGGAACACTATAGGCTAATTCCGCAATCTTGTTGATGCATGGGTACTCAGAATGCTTAGTTTTTTTGCAAATAAGATTACATCATGCGTTTTCTTATAGGCATTAATGATCAATTTGGTAATGTTAGGACTAAGATTCTTATCATGGATCCATTACCATCACTTAATCGAGTTTTTTCAATGGTATTACAACAACAAATACAGTTAGGAGGACCTCCCATGGTGATGGATAATGATGAAAAAAATCATGATAAAGGAAACTGATGGTTTTAAACCAAGTTTTGGACAAGGACAGGGATTTAAGAATGCAGAGAAAAAAATATGCAGCTATTGTGGGAAAATTGGCCATACTGTAGACATATGCTATCAAAAGCATGGATTTCCACCTTCCATCAAATCAAAATAAAGCTTTGCTGAACACACACAAGGATAAAAAACAAATGAAGAGCACAATTCCAACAAATAACAACTAAATGTGGGACCATAGTTCACCTCAAAATAGTTTCAATCATTGTTAAATTTTCTTCAAGATCACGAGAACATGAAGTCACATACTATAAATCATGCCACCATAGCATGTACAAATGAAAACTCTTCCATGAAAAGTAACAAAATTATAAATTCAGTTCATATGGATGTTAATGCTTGGATACTTGATACTAGCGCTACAGACCACATCTGCGTATCCCAAAATGGTTTAATTCTTTTTCTAAAATTGACCCTCTCATGGTTAAGTTTCCTGATGGAAGAAAAATAATTGTAGAATACTTTGGTACTATAAATTTTTCGCAGCATTTATATCTTGATCATGTGTTATATATACCTCAATTTTTATTTAATCTAATTTTTATCTCTCGATTATCTGCCTCCCTTCACTACACTATAAGCTTTGAGATAACACAATGTGTCATACAGAACATACAAACAAAGAAGATGATTGGTTTAGGTAGACAAGACAACGACCCATACTATCTTGAAGATTTGCAAAAGTAATTAGTGACTATGACTTGCACCACAACAACAAAACCCCCTCCATTAGAAGGATTAGTGTGGCATTTATGCCTTGACCACCTCTCTCATCAGTAGATGCATACACTTCAAGAAAAATATTCATATATTCCATTTTATGAGCATGAAGCTTATGATGTATGTCAATACTTGAGACAAAAATGTCTCCTTTTTCCTATAAGTGTACATAATGAAAATAAGGTGTTTGATCTCCTTCATCTTAATATCTAGGGCTCTTTCTCAACTATCTTTGTGCACGATTATTGTTACTTTTTAACAATTGTGGATGACTATACACGATTTACTTGGGGTAAAATTCTTGACACATAAAGGCGAAGTTCAAGTCTTCATAAATAATTTTATTCAAATTATTTTTGTTCAATTTAATGCCCAAGTGAAAACTATCAGAAACGATAATGGTTTTGAGTTCCTCATGCCTCAATTCTATGAATCTAAGGACATTACACATGAAATAAGTTATGTCAAGTCACCCTAACAAAATGGGCGTGTTAAGCGTAAACATCATCACATTTTAAATGTCAGCCGGGCTTTAATGTTCCAATCTAACTTGCCAAAATGTTATTGGACCTATGTAGTCCAGCATGCTATTTATATCATAAATCGCATCCTTTCTCTCCTTCTCAATAATACTAGTCCATATGAGCACCTTCATCATACGTCTCCTAACTTGTCATCTCTCAAAACTTTTGGTTGCTTATGTTATTCTTCTACTATCATCGCAGGTTGACTTAAGTTTGATCCACACACTAGGAAACAAATATTTCTTGGCTTCAAAGTTGGCACAAAAGGATTTGTAGTATTGGACGTTCACACAAAAGCTATTTCCATTCACCGTCATGTCATTTTTCATGATTATATCTTCAGCTTGATGGCTTCTCTGATGCAAATTGGGCCGGTTGCATCGACACCCAACGATCCATCTCTAGGTATTGCTTCTTTCTTAGCCACTCTCTCATATCATGGCACTCTAAGAAACAAGCCATTGTTTCTTGTTCCTTCGCTGAAGCTGAATATAAAGCCCTTGCTACTACATCTTATGAGTTACAACGGACCCTTTTTCCCTTTACTGATATTTGTTGCTCACCATCCCGCATATCCACTTTCTATTGTGACAATCAAAGCGCTCCTCACATAGCTGCCAATCCAGTCTTCTATGGGCGAACTAAACACCTCGACATTGACTGTCATGTCGTTCGTGAAAAGTTTCAAAACTAAACACCTCAACATTGACAATCATGTCATTCGTGAAAAGGTTCAAACTGGTATTCTCCATCTACTTCTACTCACGTTCAACTTGTTGATGTTTTAACCAAAGCCTTCATCCTAGACCATTCCATACACTACTACCCAAACTTGGTTTGGTTGACATCTACCACCCTTAAGCTTGCGGGGGGTAACAGAACTTACATCAGGTTAGTAATTGCCAACCGAAACTAGCCTAACTAACTAACCAATTCTATCACTATGTAATTGATTCTATCATTATGTAACCGAACATTTGTTTATAAATAGTCTTGAGTGTATACCATAATATAAAGGATAAGAATAAAGATTTCATAATCATTTTTACATTCAATTTATCTATCATCTTCACTCTTTAATCATGGAGTCCACATTTCCTTAGATCTCTGAACAACAAGGGCAGCACACACACTAACAATAAGATTTTGTTTTCTTTCTCTTCCACTAAGAAACCCGTACACAACCCCTGAGCAAGCATAGAATATATATCCAACAAGGTCTCTCTCTTCAAAAAACACTATTTTATCATAAAAAAATCACCCTTTCAATCCTAGCATTGGATGTGCTCCTAGCAAAAGGACGTTCACCCAACCATTAAACATTCATCTCCACTCTATTGTGGACAATGCCTACCTCCCTCATATTCACACACAATGGACCCCCCCACTCCATTTTGATCTAGGTACCACGTTCATATCTAGGACACTCATACTACTCCCCATTTTCCTAACACCATCTCACACACCACATAAAGTCCATACTACCGTCATTTTCATGGTTGTTTCCTTCACTTTAGAGCTAATATAAACCACAAGGATGCAATCTGCTCCTCGAGTTCGCAGGACCCCATCACAGAATTGGTTGGCTAAGTAATAGGGTGCAAGAATGATTCTAGGTCTCTGTTGAGTAAGTAATTAATTAGCCTTTTTTTTCACAATTACATTGTTGTGGGCATCTTGTTTAGAACTTTTAACTTCACCAATTTTGAAATTCTCCTTTAACTGATATGTATTAACCTCAATCTCGATCTTAGTATTTAATTTAGTGGCAAGGTCATCCCAGATTCTTGAACTAGGAGCAGATCATCCCAGTGTTCTTTTTTCTAATTTTGAAGGTGATTCATTTCGGCTGTGAGTTGACCAAAGATTTCTCCTGGACAATCAGTAATGGGTGTCCTCAGTGAGTACTTTGCATTGATAATTGGTGGACTTAATGAATGAATTGTGCCTTAAATAATTTCCCTCGAAAAATAGCTCCACACACATAGTCTTGGGCTTTCCTTGTTAAATGTTTCACATTAATTTGATTAAATAAACATATAACTAAATGAAAGCCTAAACATTTTTTTTCCTTTCGTTTGGGCCAAAGTTAGCTTTGCCCGATTAATAACTAGTTAGCATACTTAACTTAAGGTAGGATATTCTTTCAAAATAATAGTAATAAATATTATCTAAATATTATATTTTTAAAATAATAAATTACAAAGTTAAAGTCTCTAATACGACCTTGTGGTATCGAGATAATTCTCACGAAATATTATTCGATATCCTTAAATTTTATACACCTATTCCTTAAATAATATTATTGCTAATTCTAAAACATGATAAATAAACCAACTGATAAAAGAAGCTATCGACTTTGAGAAACTAACTAACTAAAAGATAAGAGATAAAACTAATACATAAAAGAAACTATCAACTTTGAAAAAGTAGATAACTAACAGGTAAAGGTAAAACTAACAAATAGAGATAAACTATTCAAACTATCAGTCAGATCCCTTGAATGTCCATTGATGCTTATTGTGCATCATATGTTTTGTTGGTTTGACCATGCTAACTTTCATGCTACGTCGTGGGATCATATCAGTCTCATTAAAATTTAATTCCATATTTATTTTCTATAATAAATATTAATATTTTAAAATTTTAAATTTCACACAACTAAATCTTAAAGACAAGTAACATACTCTACTGTCTTGTCTTTTGAGAATCGTACAAGTACCCATACAACTTTTGTTTGACTTGAACCTTATACATATGTCATTTTAAGAAAATAATTAAATATTATGATTAATTAACTTTAGTAAAATTCTTACTAAACTTTATTTTGATATTAAAAGAATTAATATTTTAAAATTTTTAAATCTCAAGCAATAACATTTCCTTAGCTTGGATCCTGTACAAATGTGAGTTTAGAAATTTTACTAAAATATATAAAAGAAATTTAAGCATCAAAAACCAAAATATTTCCTAGCAAAAATTTATTTGAATTCCTTTTCAAAATTTAATTTTAAATAGGTTTCTTTAAATTATCTCTAAACAAATTCTCCAAAAAACTAATTTATAAAACTATATACGTCTTGAGTTTCTCATAACACTCGAGAGTTCGTAAGAGGAGGATCAAAATTTTGTCAAACTATTTTTTGTACATAATATATTTTATTTCTTTAAATTTTATCTTACCTTTTTATAAATGATTCAAATATTTAGTTTTCATATTAAAAGAGATCAAATAAGTTTTTCTTCAAAATTATTTAAGATAGCATATTTACCTTTGGGCACCATTCTTCACAACAAGCGAATAATTTCTCACACCTTCCCTCTTTGTAATGGGCTCCCGAATCTAGAGCTCTTTAAGTTTTTTTAAAATTTTATCCTTGAAAATAAGATTTGGCGGTAACTCCACATTTTTAACAATCCTACCAAACTATTTTTTATGAATTCATCATTTTGTCGTAATTCAGTTATGAAAAAAACTAAAAATTCTATCAGTAATATTCTATTATTAATTTTATTAACATCTCTACTTAAATTGATGTTGGTAAATATACAAGCATCAATTTCGTAACTAGGAAATTATGACATTGATGTGTCAAGGATTTGATAAAGATGTCATCGATTTAAATAAATATGGAGACAAGAGGAAGAGTGGTAACTCAATAGTCATAGGTTTCTTGAATGAAGTGATAACAAACCTTTATGTGTTTTTATTCATGGTAAATGAGATTTGCTACAATTTAGATTCCACTTGTATTATGGACATATAATGAAGTTGGTTGTGCATGTGAGAAGCCAAGCTCTAAAAGAACACCATGCAACCATATATTCTTAGAGCAAGTTGCATAAATAGCATAATATTATGCTATAGTTGATAACTTAGAGACTAGATCCTTTTTATTGCATTTCTAGAAAATTGGAGTATCGCCTATAAACATACACAAGTTAGTAGTAGATTTTCATGTGTTTGACCATCTAGTTCAATCAGTATTGTGAACATCAGTTTTCTTCTATCATTTCTTTTAATTATTTGTAGTGATTTTAATTTTGATATTTAATAAATTATTAATTAATTTGAAATTAAAATACATAGAAAAATAGAATTTATTTAATCTACTTAAAATTAAAGAAACAAGATAAATAAAGTTAAAATTAATTTAAAAAAAGGAAAGCAAAAAGCTAGGCAATGGAGTATAACCTAGACATAATTAGAATGAAGTTCTTTACAAAAAATAATTTTATTAGCCTAAAAATAAAAAAAATTATTTTCTGTATAATTAATAAAAGATCATAACAATAGAGAGGTTTGGAGAAACTCTTTCTTCCTTAGTTCATAACTAAAAACAAATATTATAGAAGAACAAAAAAAATTTAAAAAAATTTGAAAGAAAATTAATAACAAAGTAGAATATTAAAAAAGCAAAGAAAGAAGAAGAAACTATCAAGTTTAGTTGTAAAATTTATACTCAACCAAGTTAGCTTCATATTTTTCTTGTTGAACTATTTATCATTTTTTTATAATCTTTATATATGTTAGACATAATTATAATTACATATACTTAATATTATTGAAAAATAGGAAGATAATTAGAGTTCCAACAATCTTAAATTTATACTAATCAGATTAAACTTTAAAAAATAAAATAAAAATAAATGTGTTTCTACCTTGCCATTTGAATGTAAATCTCCACCCGTTGTGAACCACCACATTGTAAGAATCACTATGACATTACCGCAAACCATAAATCTCTAATAAGTCATGGAAGCATCCACTACCTTACATAATCTTCCTTCACTTGTCCCTTTACAAATCATACCTTCCCAAACTTTCAACTTTTGTCCTTTGCTTTTTTGATTTTTCTCTTTTGATTTCTCCCTTACTTTCTCTTCGTGGGGCTCACGCATGGTGGGAGGTGTGTGTGTTTGTATGAGTGTTCTCTCCTATCTAGGATAATCAGCGATCAAGTTATTTTAAGAGTAACTTTACTTAAAGTTATTCTTTCTAATAACTCTCACAAACAATTAAATCACATCAATTTAACCGTCAAATTAATAAATTATATTATAGAGATCATCCTTACGAAATTTCATAAAATTTAAAAAAAGTTTGATATTTTATTAAATAAATTAAATTAACGGATAAGAGGTGTATTATCCGTTAATTTAAATTTACTTTTTGAAGTATCAAGCTTTTTTCAAATTTTATAAAATTCTGTCAAGATTATCTTTATAATATAATTTATCAATTTAACCATTAAATTAATAAAATTTCATTTTTTAGAAAAGTTATTAAGTGGAGTAACTTTAGATAAAGTTACTCCTAAAGTAATTTAATTCCTCCTATATATATACGGTCAGGATTCATTAACACCAGATGTCAATAAAAAATTTACTAATCCAACTATTGAATCATGTTATAATATCTTGTAGATCATGTATATAAAATTTCATAGAATTTGAAAATATGTAGGTATGTTATTCAACTATTGATATTTATATATATTTATATAATATATGAGGTATTAAAGTAAAGTCATAAGATGAAGTATCTATCAATTTTTGTTTTGTCTGAAATTTTATATGCATGATTTACTAGATATTATAATATGATTCAATAATTGAATTAGTAAATTTTGCATTCTATAGAAAGTTACTAAGTTAATGTAAGTACTAAAATTTGACATCTATATCAATTGATCCTAACATATATATATAAATAAATGGACAAGGCAATAGTTTGAAATTTTTATATAATTATATGTATTATATAAGAAAATGTTTCTTAGAAAAATGGAAGTGGCTAATTTGAAAATGAAATTTAATATATCACAAACAAGGTTTATATATATATATATATATATATATATATATATATATATATATATATATATATTATTGGATCTTTAGTTTTTTTAGAAAATTTTTTTCCTCTTTTATATACTTATTATTTTTTTAATATTTAATATTAATAATAATTAAATTAATATGTTATGCTAACTTATGATTTTAGTAAATTTGATATTATTTTTTCAGTAGTCATTAATTTTTATTATTTTGTTGATATTCAATAATTCATATTATTTATTTATTAATATTATCATTTCTCTCATTTGTGTTTTATGTTTTAGAATTTATTATTCTTATTAATAATATTTTTGTCATATTTATTGTTGTAGCATTCTTTATTGATATTTATTATTTTATTATTCTTTCTATTATTATCTATTTTTTAAAATTTATTTTAAAATATTATTCTTTTAATTTATTGTCAAAATATACATTTTGATATACTTATCATTGGCAACATGGATAGAGTAGTTAAACGTTATTTTTACTATCATTTTGATCATAAGAATTTATTTATTAGTTTTATAATAATTTAGATCCAAGATAATATAAATTATTTTTTATCTATTTATGTATTATTTTAATTAAATTGTTTTATCTTATTTCATTCAACTTTTATGGATTTAAACAAATTCAATTAAAATTAACGTCTATATAATCCATATAATAATTAATAATAGAAATTAATAGTCTATGATATCTTTGTTTATCCTAACTTAAATTCAATATATTAGTATTTTTTTAATAAAATTATATTTTTATACTTAATTAAATTTCAATTATCTGTAATCATTGATTCTGTTTTGCTTTCAAATAAAAATTTAAACAAATACAACATATTTTTGTTTTGCTTTCAAATAAAAATTTAAATAAATATAACATATTTTACCTTGTTCAATAATCAATAATTAAGTGATTAGTTTATGTTATCTCTACTATCATTTTAATAATAAGAACTTATTCATTAACTTTATGTCTAGCTTGAGTTCTATTTATACTTCTTTTTATAAATATATTTTATATTTTATTATATGGTTAAGCATTTTAAAATAATTCTTAGTTTTACTTTAATTAGTTAATATTAATTTTTACAAAGTGATATCATTATGTGATTACTAGTATATGTTTATGTTTAATTTGTTCATTAATATTTATTAATTTTCCATATTTAATAATTAATATTTTTTTATTTTATTATTAATAGTGTTATTTTTTTTAATGTATCATATTTAGAGTTTATCGTTGTCATTATTGCTACATCTATGATCATTATTGTGTTAACAAATATTATTAATGTTGTTATTTTGTTATTATTATCTTTTATTCTATTTTATTAAATTTATTTTTAATTTTGAATCTTCTGATTTATCTTCTAAGTATACGTTCTCACCCATTAATAATTGATGATATGAACAATATAGTTGAATACCACATTTTTTGTTATTTTAATCCTAAAAATTTATTTATTAGTTTCATACTAACTTAGGTCTTACATAATATAAATTATTTTTTATATTTTATAATATATATTATGTTTAGTCAAGTCTCGTTTTCTTATCTCATTAGTTTTCTATCAATCTTAAAATAAATATCTATTTTAATCCACATAATAATTGATAATAAAGATTGAGTAGTTTATGTTATCTTCGTTATCATTTTAATCATATGGGTTTATTAACTGCCTTTACGCTACCTTAAGTTTAATATAATGTGATTTTTTTAATAAAAATATTTTAAACTTAACTAAATTTTATTTATTATAAATTAATTTCTTTTGGTAAAAAAATAATAATTAGAAAAATAAATTAGCTTTTAGCTTATGTAATAATTAATGATAAAAATTGAATAGAAGTCGATATGTTCATTATACCTTATATGAATTTATTGAAAATAACTTCATGATAACTTAAATTTGGTGAGAAAGTGCTTTCTTTGTTGTAATTATATTATTTTCTTTCAAAGTGTAACATTCTCTAAATATAAAAAAGTTAAGAAAATATTATTTGTAAAAAAAAAAAGTTAATGCGGCACATATAATTGACACTAATTGCATTTGGTGAAAAGAGTTTACAATTGGCATTTGAAAAATAATTGGAACAGGGAATGCTATTACATTTGGCTTTAGGTAACTAAAGAAAGGGGAGAAACAAAAAGAAAGAAAGAAAGATCATGGAAGAAAGATTGAAGAATTAAAAAATAATTTCAACCAAATTCAACCATGGAATTTGAAGGTTTACCACATAAGAGCTTGTAGAAAATTAAAAAATTTTAATTCCAAGTAAGGAAAGCTAGCTCAAGTAAAATAATTAGGTGTAATTTTAGAGTTCTCTTAATTTTAGATTAATGTTTATTTTATCCTTGAAAAATTATACTGAATATATAAGGATGTTTATAATTTAATTTTGAGTATGATTTTCTGTTTTGTAGTAATTTTGGTAGTTAATGGAAGATATTTAGATATTCCTAAATATGTTATTTTTCCCTTATGCAATAGAGCACGACCATTCTTATAGTTAGCACGACCGTATCAAAGCCAAATCATATCAATTTCTAAGTTTATAAATTTAGCACGATTATACTCATAATTAGTATGGTCATAGCAAAAACAAATTCATATAAATGTCTAGATTTATGACTTAGCACAACTGTGCTCAAAAGTTAGCATGACTGCGTTAAAAGTATAAACGTATAGATTTATGGGTTTTGAGTTTACTAAGACCATGTTGTAAACACTCAATTATATCCAAGGTTCCATTTTTAAAATTAATTAAAAATAAACTATAATTTAAGTAAATAAAAGAAAACAGAAAATAGACGAATAGACAGATAGCAGAAAAATTAAAATAAAAATAAATAAAGTAAAAAATAAAGAGATAGTAATAATAATAAAAGCAAATAATAAAAAGAAAGACAGCAAAATAAAAATAAAAATAAATAAATATTAAAACAAAAATTAAAGAAAATAGTAAAAAATTTTGGTTGAAAAAAAAAGCAATGAAAAAAATTAAAACAAAAAATTAATAAATAAATAAAAAATATAGATAAAAACAAAATCGGAAAATAAGAAAAAAAATAAACTAAAAAAAATATTTTTTTAAGAAATTATAAAAGAGAAATAACGAAAAGGGGACGAAAAAGGGGGAAGAACTAAAAGTATAAAACAGAAATAACGGAAAGGGGGAGGGGGCTCTTCGGCATGCCTAGGGGCTCTTTCTTCATATTCTTTCGCGAAGGTAGAAAAAAGGAAAAAACAGCAAGGGAAAAAAAGGAAAAACAAAAAGAGGGAAAAGAACGAGAGGTACAAGGATCTCTCTCTCTCGCGGGGATTAGAGAGGTTGGAGATTCAAAGAAGAGGGGGGCCACTTCTGGTTAATAGAGGGAAGGTGATTTCTCAAAAGGCAGGGGAAAATTCAAGATTTTGGTGGAAAGACTTACAAAATTCTGGATCTAGATGCAAGCGTCACTCTTGCCATGAAGGTTCAAAGAGTCACGAAAATTCAAGAGATATTTTCCTCAACAACCACATAAGGTAAAGTTTTGAATACTTCAGTTATGAGTATACTCATGCACCCTTTGAGTGAGATCTTACTAAATGATGAAGATCAAGACGAGCAAGATGAAGGGAAATATGAGTGTGCTGGAGATCAACATAGGCTTATGAACGATCAACATGAATGTACAAAGAAAGAAGAACACAATTTTATATTGGAATTTGTATGTATATACAATGTTACATTGATACAACCATGCATGATATCGAGCAAAGGCGTGCAACTTATTTGAAGATCGAAGATTATACATGTTTATAAAGAAAGGACATAAAGTACATATATTAGCAATGTGTCTCGAAGTTAGACAAATTAAATTGATGAATGAAGGTTAGAAACCTCATTCAATATATAAAGAGTTATATATTCAATTAGTCTGAGTTTTGAGATGAGTATCCATATGATAGGTGGAACAAGACAACAAGATCCTAGATTTTGAGAAGAATATGCTTTCAATTGAATATGATGAAGGATGAATGAAATAGAATGTATATCATGCATCTTGTGCAAAAAAAAATGTTGTTTTTGGTAATCTTTAATGTGGGAGATAATATGAAAAGCCCTCTAAGTGGGGTAGCTAGGAATCTAAGGATCGATTCACGTGAAAATAGAACCTAAGTCATGAGAAATAAGAATTTTTTTAGTCTAAAGGATACGTGGGTTAGGCTGGAGCTTCTCTAATAGCCTGGGGCTGCTCCCTATAGCTAAGACTTCTCTAGTCGAACTTAACTACCTCGATGAGACCTTGAAGACTATCAATACTAGTCAAGCCTATTTATGGTTTGTTAAATGATGATGATTTGAGTGTCATTGTGGGCACACTATTGTTGTGGAAATTGGATCTTGCTATCCCCTATTGTTTAGATAAAGTGGTGATGGTGATGATTTGGCCACAAATGCATGTGTATATTGTAAGGATGACTAACTTTAGATTACTGAAAATTATTATGGTACAGGATGTAGTAGACGTCAATCTAATCCTGAGTCTATCATTGTAGGAACCAGTTAAGAGAGTAATAGGATAATATATTCATACATTGCATATGATAGTTATTTTCATGATAGTTCTTTGTAAATATCAAAGAACTTATATGTGGCTTACGTGTACACACACACACACACACACACACACCTCAGCGTAGAGATTAAGGTAAATGAAAAAATGGAGAATGTGTTCGACACCCATCGAAAGTCGGGAGTCACTGTACGTGTAACACCCTGATAATAAAGCCCATTTTATGCTTAAGTTGTATTCACGATTTCATTATTAGACTGTTACTTCATGATGTGGAATATTTTTTAAAATACTATTATTGAAAATAGGGTATAATTTTTTTAAAAACATTTATTGGAAATACGAGTCTTGTCATAGTAATTATCGTAGTAGACAATAAATGTTTGGATGTCGTCACTCACACCAATTTTAAAAACTCACTTTCAGTTACTTAGTATAATACTCAATCATGCATACAACCACATGTATATATTATTTATACAGATATTTTACATACATGACAAATATAGAGACGTAAGGCTTGTAGAGAGTTCTTTAAATAAAATGAGAGCATCGATGCTCTTCATTTTCGTCACATTCATCCAGAGCAAAAGTACAGTTAGACAAAATAGAATGGGTCCCTTATAATTATTCTCATCATTTGATTCCGTGAGCATCAGATCTTTTGTCCTTGTTAATTATTTCCGTTTAGACTATTGCCATAGCGGAGCATGACTGGTCTTTAGGAGAGAAATGAGAGGTAGAAATGAGAAATCTTAATTTCTTAGTAGGCATTTATCCTAAGGTTGGTGTCATTATTTCTAACCTATTAACTTTAATTTATTAAGAAATGTGACATGCATATAATTTTACTTAATAGAAATATTTTTGGAAAACCTACGTCTTTCCATAGTAGGACCTCTCTCCCTTTTAAATGTACATGGGAACATTTAAGAGTAATATTAAATTTTCAAATAAGATCTCTTTTAGTGATTTCTTGATTTATTAAATTTATTTTTAAATCTTCCAGATAACATGTATACTCAAACAATTCAACCAATATTGTATACACCTAAAGCATCTAATTCATTTAATTCTCACATATTTCATGACATGAACCATTATAAATCATATCACTTCTCTAAATTATTCAAGAGAGTATTTTGTACACCATATGCATACATCTACATACTCAAGAAGCAACATGATAAGATAGCATAACTATTTAACTAGAAATTTGTCTCCTAATAAAAATTACTTAATTATATTTGATACTAAATTTTTGGGCAGCATGTAACATTTCTCTAAAATTTGTTCATCTTGCTTTATCCTTTGAGTTTGATTAGAAATTTCTCATAGGAACTGTAACACCCTAATAATGATACTTGTCCTACTCTTAAGTCGTATCACAAATTCATTATTAGTTTGTCAATTCATGATGCGGAATCCATTTATAAAATTACTGTTATGGAAAAATATGATATAATTTATTTTTTAAAATATTTATTGAAAATGCAAGCCTCGTCGTAGTAATCAATGTAGTAAATAATGAATGTTAAGACATCGTCACTCACGTTTATTTTGAAAACTTGCATTCATTTACTTGTCTTACTATGTATTTATTTCCACAACAATATTTACATTATTAAATATATAGGTAATACCATACACAGACAACAATAAGTTAAAAGCTCCTAGTGAGTCCTTCAAATGAAATAAAGACTTCAATGCCCTTCACAAGTTACAGTCATCCAAATAAAAAAGTATCGAGTTGGACAAAGCAAAGAAATGTGTTATTAAGATTGGTCCTTTACCTAATGAACTATTTTACTAATATTCTTACAAATGTATGTCAAAGTGTTCACGTCTTGTCTCCCTAAACTATATCCACTTACTCATACTTCTCTTAAATCTTCTTAAACATCCAAACCAACCTATTTTTCCTATTTATTACCTAAGTGTCCGAACCTACATTCCTTAGTCCTAAGGTGTTATGGTTCAATTTTTCCTCCCTTAAAAGATGATTTACACTAATTAGAACTTAGAGTATTAATTCACCTAACCTTGGAAATATTTGTAACCTTGTTTCCTTGTCTAAGAATATGGTCAAATTTCCCATCATCCTCTCTACACTCTATGGTTAATTTCTAATCATCTCCTTAAGAATATTTAGAATCCTTAAATTCTAGCAAGATTTTAACATGTTTTCATCCATTTCAACCAATATGGCCAAATGATCAGTCCATCATGTCCAAGTTCCTTCCAAATTTATAATTCCTTTCGTATACTTGATTAGGATTCTCTTTATACCTTAATCAAAATGTTAAACTCAAGTTTTCCTAATTATATGGAAAGTGGTTGAATGCTCTAGGTGACCAAAGTAAGGATTCTATTTCTCAATTTGTCCTCTCTTGGTCTTGGTGTTATGGATTTTGGTTCTTGGTACATCACGTATCCTTAGGTACACCATGATTTGTCCTCACTCCAAAGCTTTGGTCATGGTCATGGTCATGGAAGGTCTTAAGTGATTTGTTCAACTTTTAGTCTAAAATTTCACCTTTACTCTTAGTAGTTTTTACATCCAAGTCCAAGTTAAGTTTATAGATTTTATTACATAAAATTTCTTAGTATTTTAAGGCTTTTAACATATAAGTCCAAATTTGGACTTTTATGAAAGATAACTTCATGATTAAAGATTTTAAGAAGAGAAATAAACAAGTTTTCAACTTTGAACACAAAAATATTTTTTAAACAAAAGCATTTTTCAAGGTAAACAAGTGTAGATATACTCCAAGATCTATCCATCCCTTACTTTGAGAAATTTAAAATCTTTCTCATAAACTCTCAAATGTACCTCTGAAGCATCAAAAATTAGTTTTGAGAAATTTTAACTAATTAAATTGCTCCAAAGGTTACTAGGAGTACTTTAATTCATCAAAACTCCTCTTTAACTTTCAAAAATTATTAAAAACTATGTAATGCCCATATTTAACCATCAAGGGTAGTCTTGAGCTCTAACAAGTTCAAATAAAAAGGGATCCATAGATCTTAAAGATGGATTGATGTAGAGGTGGAAGGAGGTGGTACTTCTGGATCTATGGAAGTTTCACTTTGGAGAAGGATGGAGGAAGAATGGAGCCAGATTTAAGCCTGAATTGGAAGTGCCACCTCTAGAGGAGGATGAGCTTATTCTCTGCCACCATAACTTGCCATGGATGAGGAAGTTCATCAACCCCAAGTCTAGTTCTAGAGGATAAAAAAGGAGAGAAAAGCTCTTAAAATTCTGAGTGAAAAAGTCTCAATTCATTCAATGAATCATCATATGCAAAATTACACATATAAGGCCTTATTTATAGGCAAGGGTGGTGCCTACCATGGGACAGCCTTGGGAATTCGAATTGGGTCTCTCCATTGAGCCCAAAATGAGTCCTTTCTTGTGTTCCTTGACAGCCTATAAATTGACCAAATCAGACCCGAAAATTTTAGCAAAGAAATACAGGAAAATGGGTCTGTTCTATACAAGTTTTGGGCCTTCTACTTCTAAAATACAAAAAGAGTCCTAAAACTTAGTCTAAAATGTGTAGAGTCAATTGGGAGGTGGATTGGGCTTGAGCATGCCCCCCTTGAAGGTCTAAGAAGGTCTCCATCTCTTTTTGTAGTTATTTGACTTTTATTCTAGTGATGGTCCAGTAGGCCCTGTAGGTCTCTTCTTTCTCTGTCATTGGGACCTCTATATCATGGATCCATTAAAAAGAAAAAAATCAAACCATAAATACAAGATCAAAAACTTAGAAAAACAAATGGTAAAATTCTACTTGTTGAAGAATTTTATGATGGCTTTGGTGGGTCTTTAAGACTGATCTTTCTCCTCCTTTATGGTTCACACTTACTGATAGTGGTGGGGTTTGATGGGTTTGTCTTAATTTAACCTAAACCTCAAATATAAAAGTTTAAGCTTAGTGTAAATTTTGGTATTTTGAGAGAGGTTGAAGTTTTGGGTAAGTTTAAAGAGCTTGCACGATTTTTTAGAAAAGTGTTAATGGAGCAAATGAGTCCCCCATGGTGATCCTAAGCAATTTCTTCCACCTAGAGCATATAGGAGTTAAATTCCCACTTAAGGGTATTTTGGTTCATTTGCATGTAATATCTATTTTTTAAAATAAATGTAAATGTAAGAAATTATCCTTTTAGGATTATTTTAATGCTAATCATTCTAAATTTATCGCTAAACAAGATTAACTTATTCTAAGTATGGTTAATTTTAATTAATCAAGGTTAATTTACTATAACTATGGTTAATTTTATCTCTCTTATTTAATATTTTTGTCCTATAAGACATTAATGAAGTGATAACTCATATGGTGAGTCGCCACCTCATTTTTCGTATGTTCATTTTCGTGCTCAAAGGGTGGGGCTCACTTCCTAGTTTCTACTTCGCATTTTTTTGCCTTACCGGCTTTTCAGGAGCATTTTGGTAATTTTTCTAAGAATTTTCCAGGAGATTCCCAAATTTTTTCTTCGATCTCTTTAACACTTATTGGTTCGTTCCTAATCATTCTTATGTCTGAATGGCCTCTTAAATTATCAAAATCTCTTAATTAAAATTTTAATCATCATCTTGTACTTAAAGGGATTTATTTTATACCTTAATAAAAATTTTAACTCCTTTTGTCCTTTAATTTGATGGGCTTGGCTGAATGGCCATCTTGAACTTTTAATGATCTTTTACTTGAATCTTTTCCTCTTGACTTGTATATTTTTGTTTTTTAGTAGAACAAAAAATGCAACAATGGAGAATGATAATGGTGAATACAAGTGCGGGAAGAAACAATCACTGAATCAACACACGAGCAAAACGCACAACCACAACAATGGTTAAAGACAAAGTCACAAAGAAAAAGAAAATTGAAGCTTACCTCTATTCTCTCGCTTCGGACAAGAAACCAACAATGGAAAATAAAAATGTTGGAAGCACGATAATGGAGAAGAAGGAAGCAATAGAAAAGTACTTTAAAACCTTCCTTAACCGCAGCGTTCGCACAAAACAGCAGATTTGTCAAATCAAAATATTATAGAAAACACGAAGACCTAAATTTAAAATTAGATTTTTCACATTAATTATTAAAATAATTAATTTAAAAAATATTTTTTATATTAGTTAAACAAAATAATTGATGTAAAATCTTTATATTTTACATTGATTTTCCATACAATCGATGTAAAAAATATTTTTTACATTAATTGTAAAATAACTAATATAAAAAATATTTTTTATATTAATTGTGTGAGAATTAATATAAAAAATGTTAGATTTATTTAAAAGATATTATTATATTTTTTTAATTTTAAAATAACTGATATAAATATCTATTATAAAATATTATTTTTTTAAAATTGTTTTTTTATATAAAAAATCAGAACAATGTATCTGGATGATTTCGTGACGTGATGTGATGGTGGAGATAGATGGCCCATAGTGAGAGTTGAAGAGGAATAGCAAATAGATGGGAGAGAGTTACAGCGGACAGCAACTTTAGGCTCGAGAGTGCAAGAAATAAATTAGAAAAGGCTTGCAACTCTTTCAGGCTTGCAACTCTTTCAAGTTTTAAACTATAAAATATACGTATAGTTCTTATCTAAATGGTAAACTTTTCAACATTAAAACAAGTTAAAAGGGACTGATGCAACTCTTTCAGACGTAATTAATTTAAGTTGGAAAATTAATTAATGAACCGAAAAAATTCTTTTTAAAATGAATCAATATTAAAATAAAAATTATATGTGAATAAATTAAACACCAAACTTGTCCTGTTTTCACAACTTCAATTACAATTCAACCTTGTATCCTAGCTAATCCATGATCACTAGGTCTAGGGAAACTTCTTCCCCAGTCCAGCCTTCAATAGTTGAAAGTAAAATGATTTGACTTAGAAATGTGTGAAAAAGAAACTTTAAACGCATTTTGACTATTGAGAATCCTTTCTTTAATAAAAAAACTATATATAATGTCAACAATGAAAATAGGTTCCTTAATTTTCAGGAGAAAAATTTCAATACAGAAAACAAGCATGGACTAAGTCAAGTTATTAGAAATAGTATCTAACTTGCACATATCAAATTTAGGTGAAAAGTTGTATATGCTGTACGAAAAGTCCATCAAACAAAACATATAACCGTTGATCTTTTAGTAAACATAGTGAAAAAAATTCATCATAGGTGTTTTTGTCTTCTTTTAATGCTTCCTTCTGAATTTTTTTTTTTGTCATAATTCATCCTTGTAGAGTCCGCCACACAGCCCCATGTTTTGTTTTTCTAATCTGCATCTTGTTTTTATTTATTATCTACCTTGTTTTACCGGTATTTTCAAAGATTTTAATGACGTCTTTCTCAAATCTATTTTGTCACCAATAGATATTCGCAAAATTGAAGGGAATTCAAATTGGTCTGCATACATTGCACTTCTTATTTATGAATAAATAACAAGTATACGTTGTTACCAAAAAATAAAATAACGTGTATGCATAAGTTGAGCGGCTGCAAAATTAGCAGATATATCGAAAGTTTTTAACAATATGTAGTTTAATACAACTCTACAGAGACGCTTGAAAGAGTTATCATATATATATATATATATATATATATATATATATATATAAGTCAAAATTATAAAATGTTTAATTAAACTTATGAATGAGCTTATTTTATCATATAAAATATTCTATCATATAAAAATTCATTTTTTTAATGAATTAAGTATATAATACATAAGCCCTTTGATAATAAATTCTTTAAATAAATATTTAACTAAGTTGTTTACTGAAAATGAATCTTAAATATACCAATAAAATTAAGGAAAAATAATCGTTTAACATATTATTTGAAGTTTTATATAACAATAGAAGATTAACAAATATCTTCAAATTTAGAAAAATATAGTTGCATTGGACTAGATTACCCTTTTTACTTTATTAATATTATTTTCATTGCACTTATTATATATGTACGTATGCATAATATTGATAAAATTTAAGAAATTTTTTGATAAATCATTCGAGTCAGTTGAAAATTAAAGTTATTAGTTGAAAAGTTGATAATGATTTTTCAGCTTTATTTAATAAAATAATTTACTTTAATAGTTACTACTATTTTAAAAATAATTATTTTTTATTTTAAAAATTACTTTAAGTAACTTTTATATTTTTTTATCTTTTATTAAAATTTTTATAATTATTTTTAATATTTTTATTTATTTATTTATTTTCTAAATTTAATATTATTTGATCCTTTCATAATAATATTACTAATTTGATATATTATTATAAAATATTATATTTAAAATTATTATTTTAATATATATATATATATAATATTTATTTTAATTATGATATTATTTATTTGATTTTATTAACTAAAATATTAAATTTTGGATAAAAATTAAAATTATAAAAATAATAGTTTTAAAATTGTTATTTAAAATTTATTTATGTTAAAATTAAAAATAAATATTTATTTTCCAGAAATGAAAATTTATTTAATTAAATTTTAATATATTTTTTATTAAAAAAATACTTATCAAGTTTTTATTTAGTATAAGTTTTTATATATTATTTAATTATATATTTATTTATTGTTTCACATATATAAGTTAGTTTAACTTATAATTTTACCAAACACTTCTAATTTAATTTTTTATTTTTTATAGCTTTCAATTTTTATTTTTAAACTTTCAATTAGTTTATCTAGTAATTTTATTAAATATATCTTAATTGATGTTATTTTAACATTTTAAATATTAAATAATTTTAAATAAAATAAATTATAAAAATTGATTTAATAATAAAAAATTAAAATAATAAATTTTAAATTTTAAATTTAAATCCCATTATTTATCATTGTATACTTAAAAAATAAATTCAAATAAATTAAAACTTTTAAGGGAATAATTATTTAAAGTGAAAGAGATGGATCTTTTTTGGGGCTATTTGTTTGGACTTTAATAAAAATTCAAAGTAGATAGATTTGTCCGACTCAATGGAGTATCATACAAAATTTTCAAACCAAACCATCAAACGTGTTACACAGTTTTTCCAAGCTTTGTTGATAAATCTCTAACCAGATAAACTTATCCGCATAACTTTGATCATTATTTTATCAAAGCATTATTGATAAATAAGCTGATGATATATATATATATATATATATATATATATATATATATATATATATATATATATATATCATATGAGATTTATTATTGATTTGATCGTTAAAATATAAATTAATACTTTAACGATTATTAATATTAAATTTTAAATAATTTAAATATTTATAAGTATGTTATTTAATAATTTACGTTTTTATTTTATATAAATCTTTATAAACATAATATATTTAATTAAAATTTTTAAATGAAAATTTATATTAATAAATATTTCATAATATAAAAAATTATTAAAATTTTTTACATATTTAAATTTAACATATAATATTAACAAATCTTAATCCATCTTTCTTTTTATTTATATATCTATTTATATCATCCATCCATATATATATATATATTAATAGAATAAATTTAATATCAATTTTAATCATAAATAACGTAAGCTAACATGTTAAAGAAAAGTAATTGTAATTATCAATAAATAAATCTATTAAAAAAATACCTGCACGAAATCTTTGACTTGATTTTATATTTATTGGTATCGGCTACATTTTTCAAGCATACGCCACTCAGAAATCGCCGCCAGCTAACCGGCAACGAACATTCCATAATTTATGAAGAAAATTTCATGTTTTTCAAAGTGAAAAAGTTCTCTTTTAATATCTACTATAAAATAGTTATTATATTAATCATGTTATTACAATATAATCAGTGTAATTTAACAATAGTAATGTTTTGTGTAAAGTGATAAATTTGTAATAATACATAATAATAAAACAAGGCCTTCTTACGAAATCACTTGCTCAGGATATACCTCTCTCTGTTCTTAAAATCTTGAGGTTTCTTTTGTTTAATGCTAATATATCATCAAAGGAGGTGTATTTAGTACGAATGATATTTTTATACAGAAAAAGTGATATAAACTTAAATTATATAATTATATAAAATTAATTAAAATTAATTATTTAAATTTTTTAACTATTTAAAAAAATTAAATATTTTTAAAAATTTATATAAATTTTATATTTTAATCTTAATTATTTATAATAAAATACAATAGTTAGAATTTATTTCTTTTATTTTTATACAAAATGAAAATTTTATTTAATATAATTCCTCTTATCCGATGTATATCACATTAACAATAACAATATTATATATTTTTAAAACTTCAATCAAAATATGAAACATAATAATTTATATGTAACAAAAAAAATATAATTTACTTTATCAATATGAAACATATTTAATTTTAAAGCAAAAGCTTATATTACTCCAACAAAACTCAAGAATTCATTAGTTGCATAAAGTCACACGACTTCCTCCCTACTGCCAATTAATTAACAGGAGCAAAAATGAAGAATTATTTAAACGAAACATGTTGGTATTTAAAATAAAGATTAAATATTGATTAATTTTATTTAACTAGACATATACTATTATAGCTAAAATTAACAACTAATAATTTTTTTGGTATAAAAAATTTAAGGAAATGAAATGCTGCCCCATTTTAAAATAGGAAAAAAAAAAAATCAAACACATCCAAAGATTTTGGATTTGCCACATATTAAGAAAATAAGCTGGAACTCAATCTTCTGGCATATCAAATGTAAGATTTTTATCGTAATCCACTCTGGAAGAGTCTATTGAGTTATAACTTATAGATAACTAATAATATTATGTAACTCATAAAGTGTCGATACCAAAAAACAGTACAAATAATAATAATTAAGAATACCATTAATGAAATCTAATTAATGAGAAAATTAATAAAGATTAATAAAGACCCAACTGCCTCGTGGTCTCTAATCTCTATACATGATTTTGACCATTCTGTTAGATTGATTGAGTTGCTATGTGCAGCAATGCGAAAAAGAAAAGAACAAATTTAATCAAAATCATTATTTAAAACAAAAAATAATTTACATTACTTAAACTTTCCTTGTTCTGCTTCTTCTTTTTTTTTCTGGAGTTTTCAGTGTAACTTTGTCAACAAAAAATTCTTCAATTTACAGTTTGGTTTGTTTTTCATTTTTACTACTTCAAACAAAATTGCAAGCAGAGTAGCCAGAGTCAAAACGACAAGCTCAATAACCCACCCACTAACCCAATGGCAAGAACCTTCACAGAGTAGCTCTGTGATTCCTCTTAAGAAGCCCCTCCATGATCACTTTTTTCTTGTACTGTTCCGAATCCAAATCCAAATCCACGTCATTTGTCTTCACCGTATTGGGATCATCATCGTCGTTTTCATTAACACGCTTCCTAAAACGCGGGATAAAATACAACCACGCGGAAGTGCAAAGGATGGCACATAAACGACCCCAAAATATCATAATCACCAAGGTCACCACAAGAACGGACACGCCAACGACAGGGTCGAAAGATTTCCTCGCATTTTTGGTCTTCTTGTTTGTCGTTTGGTTTTGCATTGACGACGACACTCGCCGCCCCTGCCGTTTCGCTTGAGCTGGCGAAGCTCTACCACCTTGTTGACGCGTGTCCTCTACGCTGTTCGCACCATGCCTTGTCTGGAACATAGAGAATAAGAACAACGTTCATCGAATTAATCGGAGCCGAATTTGCTAATATGCGCGTACATAATACGAAAAATGATTATAATATTTTAGTATTATATATTTCCTTCATTTTCAATATGTATAATTGTTGAGATAAAATTTATCTAATTAAAAATTAAAAAACTTCAAAATTTTATAGAAATATCTCAAATTTGTTGAAATAATAAATGTATTTTTATAAATTGATTAAGAAATTAATAACTAAATTTTTTGTTAAAAATTATATTAGAATAATGAAAAATTATGGCGAGCGTAAATTAATTTAGTAATGTTTTATTTTTTATTTTTTAACGAGTGTTTTAAAGGTAGTAAATTGGCATTTGTTATAGATGAATACCTGAGTGGGGGTATAATAGGGTGTTCCAGGGAGCACCGGAGCTGGATGATCAGGTGGCGGAGGATTGGTCGCCAGAGCCTGAGTCTTATGATGAAGGGTTGACTTTGACTTAGACTTGGAATAATGAGGTTGATCAGAGATTGATGCTTCAAGCGGCACCGTTTTGTAAGCTGAGTTATTGTTGAATCGAATCCTTCGCCATGAAAACCAACTAGTTTTTTTCTTCTTCTTCTTTGAGATAGGATCAGAGCCTTTGGTGATTGATTCCATGTCAAGGGAGGAGGAGCCAAAGCAGCATAGAAAAATAGAGGTTTTGGGTTTTGATGATGAGGTTGTTGTGATTTTGGGTTTGGCCATGGAAGAGAGGGTGAGAGAGTGGGAATAATATGAGATATTGAGCATGATTATGATGATGGAGGATTTTTGAGACTGCAATAGTTGGCTTAGTCGCTGGTGATGATGCTGTAATTGAAAGCATGATTAAAATAATTAGGGGTAGGGTATAGGAAATGGTGTTGTTGAATGTGTGTATTTGTTTGGTTTATAAAATGGAGGGAAGACTTGGACTTTGTCCTTTTAGTCGAATACTTCTTCACACGTTTACACCTTACTCACGTTTCCTCCTTCTCTTCCCCCACTATAAAATGCAAATTTTATATTTGAAGGCTTTCCAAGTATTTTCTAGTTTACGTGCATGCCTGCTGCTGCAGACACATACATACATATAGGTTAAATATGATTTTCGTTATTCAAATTAGTTATCTAATTAGTTACTTTTATGTATCAATTTTTTTCTAACTTTATTCTATTTTCCAATTTTTACCGATTCAAAAAATATTTGTGTGTTATATATAAATATGGATCCATAATAAAGATAGATAATAATACAATGATAAAAAATTAATATTTCATCGATAAAAATAAATTTATGATAATTAGTAAGTGTTTGAAAAGGAAAAAAATAAAAATAAATCGATGATTAAAATGATTTATAAAAATTAAAAAGATTGATAATAATGACCAGATACTAGAATTAAGTATATGATCAAAGTTTGGGAATTAATCTGTAAAAGCAACATTAAATTAACCATAATGAAAGCAATATGTGTGTATCTATGTATAACTAGTACATATTTGAGAAGAATGAAGTGTTTAATAATAAACGGATTGATAGGTGAATAATGGAAATAAAAAATGAAAAAGGAGAGGAGGGGAGAAGGTAGTGTGTGATGTGAAATGGTAAAAAAGATTGGCAGTTGAAATGAAAATTGGAGAAGGGTTATATACAGCATATATAGGTTGATGGTAAGAAAGAAGCGATGATTGAGAACATATAGCATACATTTTTATATTATGTAATAACATAAACTTCATTGTGTTAATTTCATCTTATTATTAGTTAAATAACATTAACCCATTATTTTTCTTTTTTAAAATATTTGTGTAAGATCTACTTGCATGACACTAAAAAAAAGATATAAATTCTCATTTATATCTTCATTTAAGTTGGATAGCAGCTCAAATCCTACCCCCACATGATCATACTGTTGAAATGTTGAGTTGTCATGCAAGGCTAGATCATTTTCTCACTATATTACATGAATCCACTCCACCAGAAACTTGAACAATGGTCAAATATGTAAGACATGTTTAATAAGTAAGTATTTATCTAAATCAAACTATATATTTGTGTGTGTGTATGCTTTTTTATCATTTTAGTATATTTTATTAGTGTTATTATTACTTATCAAACAAAGAAATGAGTTAGGAGAACAACAAAGATGAACCAAATGACATAGGTAACAATACAAGTAAATAACCAGTAATTAACTTCTAATTAAGTTTGAACAATATAACAATTTTATACATTTTCATCTTTTTTTTCTTCATCTTTTGCAATGTCCCAAGAAAACCAATGGAATCAATTGTAGATATTACGTTTGACAATTCATTCGTGATATTTTACATTATAAACTAACTATTATTCCATTTAATGTAAGTTACCTCTATCACTTTTTATTTATTATTTTTGTAATGAATAGTTCTCTCTATTAATAGTCATTTTTTTAATATTTCAGTACATCATGTACCTTTTGCTTTCCCACATTCTATGAGATTAGGATTTAGCAGTTTCAAAAGAAATGATATGCATAATTGTATTATAAGTTTCTTTATATTGATTCTTAGTTGTATTTATTTTATTTTCTAACATGTAAAACATATGATATTTTATATGTTTTCTGTAATATAAGGAATGTTTTAAGTAATTTTGAGTTATTTTTATTCATAATATATATTATTATATTGCATCTAACAAATATTTTAAAATTTGAAAATTCTAATAAGAAAGAGAAAAATATCCTAATTTTTTGAAAATAAATAATAAAAAATTAAAAATTACTTAGATATTAATTCATCAACCAATTCATTAACCACTCTTCAAGTAACACGTTGAAAAAGATTAATGAACTACTTTATATGTGTCAATTCATGAGATAATACTTAAAATTACTCTACAAGGGACACTTGAATAATGATCTAGTAACTGTTCTTCAAGCATATAATCTTGGAGAGTAATTTGAATTGCTTTGAGAGCATGTTAATAATCATTCTTTCAATCTCTTTTTAGTGTAATGAGATAATTACAAATAATACTTTCATAATGAAATGCAAAAAGTATTGAGAAAAAAAATCAAATTTAAAATATATTTAATTTAAAAAATTTTATTAAATTGAAAAAAAAAACAAATAAAAGATAGGTTTTAACGTAAGAAAAATAGTTTAAATAATTAAATTGAATTAAATAAAATGAAAAAACTTAATTCTAAGTTAAACTCACCTTGGTTTAGATGCAGAGTTTTAATATTTTAAATAATTTAAAATACATAAAATTTAATTTTTTAATGAAGATATTTTATTTGAATAAAATAATTTAAATTTTTTGAAATTTAATTTTTTATTTAGATAGAATAATTCAAATTTATTGTATTTCTAATTTTTATATTTTAAATTTATTATTTAAATAAACTAATTAAGTTGTATATATTTAGATATTGAATACATAATTAATTATACTTATATATTACTAATTATATTTTATGTATTAGAAGAAAATTTTTTGCATGTTAGAAATTTAAAATTTGTTGATTTGGATAATACAAAAAAAATATAGGATTTGGAGGTTGCATAAAAATAACATAAGATAACATAAAAGTTTGACAAGTTCTTATCTATTCTATTTTATGTTTAATATTGCTTACCAACATAATAAAATTAGATAAATTTATATTATCTTATTTAAAACTTGAGATAAAAAATAATAATAAATTAATTTATAAACTATATTTAAATAAAATTATTTTTTTTAAAAAATAAATATAATTTTACAATTACTTTTTAATTTACCTTTTGATTTTACAATATAAATATATAAAAATATTTAAAATATAAATACTTACTAAAATATTAAAAATTTATTTATGTGGACAAATAATATTGAATAAATTGATGTTAAAATTATAATTATTTTTTTAAAATTTATTTTTAAAAATAAATATTAAAATATGTTCTTATAATAGACTATAATTAAAATAAAAATAAAAATAAATTATAAAACTTTAAAATTATATTTATAAAAACAGTAAAATATTTTTAGAAAATATATTTTTAAATATTATAAAATAATTTTGTTAATATTTTTTATAAAAATATTAAAATTATATTTTATGAAGTAATTAAATTTGAATTTAAGAAATTCAAGTTTGACATAAGAGACAAAAAAGATAGAAATAGATCATGAAAAAATAATAAAATCAATACTATTTATTGAATTTAAAATTTATTTATTTTTAATGTATTAAAAATTTTATTATCATTTTAAATATAAAAGTTATTAAATATATTTAAATAAAAATTTTAAAATTTAAAATATTTTAATAATTACTTTTATCTTTAAATATTTTGTCGAAATACAATATTAAAGAATAAAAATTGTTATTTAATCTACACGCATATACACCAAACAAAATTAAATAAAACAAAACAAAAGATAGATAAGAAGAAAAACGTCACTGCTCACATGCACACACACTACATAGTTTTCATACGTAATTCCTTAAATATTTTAAATTGTAATACATGCCAATGTGTTAATTGCTTTAACTTCTTCAAAATATATAGTCAAATGATGATGTTATTAAGATTTAAACATGGCCAAGCGTATTAGGATTTAAAAATTGTGTGGTCCATGTTTTATTAGTTATAAGTTTCTCTTATAGAAATTT
The DNA here is from genome assembly GCA_026541065.1 of Canavalia ensiformis. NCBI lineage: Eukaryota > Viridiplantae > Streptophyta > Magnoliopsida > Fabales > Fabaceae > Canavalia > Canavalia ensiformis. The sequence goes on along the minus strand of JAMKYM010000194.1, from coordinate 84,591 downwards.
AAATTTGGATCGTATATATGAAAAACATTTTATTAGAAAATACAAAATTCACTTATGTAATTTTTATATCTAAAAAAATTAATCTCCAACTGTCAATTGAAAAGAATTTTTGATAAATAAAAAAGGGTCTAATTATATCTAATTTTTAAATTAATTTTTCATTTATAATTAATAACACTATTGCACATATAGTTTCACGTGTTTAACTCAAAATAAAAATATTAAAGTGGGGTAATAAAAATTAACAAATATAAAATTATACATACAAAAATTGTGTTGGAAAATTTATTGTATCTAGATATCTCAACAGAATTTTATCAATTAGAACCTTCGTTCAGAGTGTATGATAAGGAAAGGCGACTATTATAGAGTAAACATTTAAACTAAATCAATATATATATATATATATATATATATATATATATATATATATAGACATCTTAGTTTCAAACTTGGAGAGCAATCAAGTTAGGAATAGCCTCCTTAAATTTAAATACCATAAGTTGACAATAGCACTGCATGAGATCAATTTGACGGATCGAGCGGCATAAATCCTAAAATGAAAGTTTCACTTTAATTTTGATATACTATTAATAGTAAAAAATTTATATTAATTAATTAATTAATTAAAATTAATAAATATAATTTTTAAATTAAAATTATTTATATAACTAATTATACTGTTCAAAAGATGTCCACATTCAAAATTTGTTTAACAATTTTACAACTAATCTAATTCTGATTTACAACATTTCGAATAATCCTAAATTTATATGAGTAATTATACGGTTGAAATTCCATCTCAGTCCCCGTTGGTTCTAGATGAATCTTCTCGCTAATTAACCTCCCTAAGTTTCTAAAAGGGCGGTGTCCCACCTTAGTGACCAGAGATAATAATAAAAAAGACATATCAATCCTTCGATTACTAAAAATATTTTTAAAATTTAATTGGTTATTGAATTAGAAAAACATTAATGTATAATTTATTATTTTAATTGTTTTTAAATTTTTATTTAATTAGTAATATAAAATAATTTGTAGTATTATATAATAAAATAATATAAAATTTTTAAAAAATTAATTTCATTGATATTTAAATTAAATAAAAGGATCATATTTCATGTTTTATAAGATAAAAATATAAAATTGTTAAATAATAATAATTTATAGGAAGATATTATGCATGAATTTTTAACTTTTAAGAATTTGAAAAATTAAAAAAATAAAAAAATAAAATATTAATATTTTATATTTTATAATGCACATGTTTTAAATGTAGAGGATTTTAGCGGCAGAGCTACTAGTTCTATTAGATCTCACACAAACTAGACTTATTACACCTTATATATTAGAATAATATTTAAGTATTTTTTTTGTATTCTAGAAATTAGTAAGAACAATATGTATAGGATTTGAGTCCAATTTTCTTGTATTTAAACTTAGATTTTTTTAGACTTTCTCTAATCCAATTTGAGGCTACATTGAGGAGTGAAGAAAATATCATTATTGGGATGAAATTCAACCCAATTCAGATTTAAATCTGCCCCTTCTTATCCTCCATTTTGCACCTTCTCCATTTTGCCTATATAAAAGCATCATTTGTGTAATTTTCAACTCTAAATTTATTTTAAATAAAAATGAGTTTTCACTAAGATATTTGAGAGAAATTCTCTCCTATCTTTTCCTTTAGAACCAAACTTGAAGTTGGGGAACCTCCTCATCTATGGCTGCTCATGGTAGCGGAGAAGAAACTTATTCTCCATAAGAGGTGATGCTTCCAAGTCAAGGTATAGTTGAGCTCAATTTCTCTTCCATTCTCCACCAAATTGATTCATAAGAACCATCTTCTTCCACTTTTGCATCAATTGGTATCAAAGCTTCAAATATGGAGATTAGTTCCACTTCTTGATTCATATGCATTTCCTTACTTCTTAGATTTTCGAGTTCATCTTCATCTCTATTTTTGTCTTCATTTTTTATCAGTCAAATGAAATCCGATTTTGATGATCTTTGTTGATTTTTCTTCTTCTCTCTTTTCAGTTTCATAATTGATATTGTTTGTGTGATTTGAATCTAAAATAAATTTTTATTTCTTGATTACTAAAGTATGTTCATCCCAGCGTGCAAATGCACCTAGCTTGTTTGGTTTGTTCATAACTTTCTCATTCTAATGTGATCTTTGTCAAATGTTTTGTTTACTTCCTGTGATTCATATCTTTCAATTGATCAGTCTGAATTTTTCAAATCATCCAAAAAAAAATCTAGAAAAGTTATGAGATTTAAATTCAAAAATTGGCACCAAAATCTCATGTGGTCTTGAAGTTCTTGTGTAGATTCAATTCTTTTAGCCTTGTTTAGATATTATTCTACATGTTTTGATCCTTCTCTATATGTTATTCTTAGTTGAATGTTGTGTGGTTTGTCTCTTTCAATTTCCAAAGAGATGCATGATCATGTGCATGCAATCTAATGCTATCTAGACTTGAATCATGCATCTTCTAAGCAATTTAGGCTAGATGCCTAAGTATTACATTAATTAAAATCTTAAGCAACATTAAAAGATAATTAAACAACCTTGGAACTTCTATGACTTGAGCTACATTTGGAGATGAATTGGACAAACATACTTAACTTTGATTACCTTACCTTTGCAAGGAAGAGTGCAAATGAATTAGTTGGACTATGGGACTTAGGACCATGAAAGAAAAAACCTATGCAAAAACCATTGGAGGATTGTGAATTCTGGACTTGAATCAATAAATGGACATAAAAAAATCAAAATAAAATAAAAAAATACTTGAACAAAAAGTAAAAAATAATCAAAGGAAAGAACAAGTAAAGAATATAGAAAAAAGGCATGATCATAAGGTCAATTATTTGAGTGAAGTATGCTTATGTATTTATGAATTCATGTTTAGTCATAGGATTTCTAAATTGTTGTTTTAATATTTAGTTTATGTATGATTCATATAGCTTGGCCGAACATTCATCCTTTGCATAAACATGTGCATGCTTCTCTTAGGTTTCTTGAATTCCTTTTTATGCTTACCTTTAATCTTAACTTTAATTATAGTTTGTCTAAATTCTTGGCTTCTAAGTTTTGTTTTACTTAAATTTATTTTGAGTATACTATTCTTGGCCTCTAGTTTGTCACCTATCACCTACACTTACATTAATACTCCTTCACCATCTTATTGACACCAAACACCGTGAGCTTGAGTTGAGTTAATCTTTGGCCTCAAATTTGGTTTGGAGGCTATTTGTTTAAAATGAAGTGGTGTTAGAGGGCTGGTTGCATGGTGAAAACATTAAAGGAAGATAGTGGAAACACTTGGTGAGGTTTAATTGATTTTAGACAATTTTATAACACTAATCAAGTGGGACATCAAGTGTCCTTTTTATGTACATAAGAAAAGGTTACCAAGGAGATCAAGGAATAAAGCCTAAAAACTTGGACTTTGAGGCTAAATTGAAGACTTAGACTCAAGAACAAATTGAAGACTAATTGTAACATTAAGCATTCAATTTTGAACTTGTAAATTTGGTTGAATATTTGTAACTAGGTTTGTTTTAATTGTAAATCCTAGTGACTTGTAGTTGGATTTATTTTTAGTGTAATTCATATTTTTCCTTTACAATTTGTTTGTAAGAAGGAATTTGGACTTTGGACTTTGCACCTTGGTGTAGGATACTGACCTAAGGCCAATTTCTAAATTTTTTAGTGGTTTGTGCATGCAAGAAGTATAAGAAGGTGCTAACTGTTGTCGCAACCGTAATTCCGACGAGATGACGAACTCGCTAAAATTTCAAAAATAGATTTTATTGGATTATGTGGAGTCGCCACCAAATTTTTATTTAAGGGAAAAAAGATTTGGAAAAAATCCTGACTCGAGAATGAGATTCGAAGTTCGGGAGTCAGTTACGAATGGGGAAGGTGTTAGGCACCCCACTCGCCCGTTCTGAAGAACGGTACCCTTAAATTGAGTGTGTGATTATTTGAAACTTGTTTGATCCCTTTAATTAGCGTGAAAATAAATAATTGATGGAGGTTAGCCTGACAGGACTTGATCTTGCTCCTACGTATTCCCCGGTGCAATGGGAAACTCCAGGCTTACGTAGTTCTGATTGGTGTGAAGGTTTGACCTTCGAATAGAGTTTAAATTGAAAACCAAACATGTTGTTGTTGTTTTTTCTGAAAATATTTTGAGGGTGCAATCCCAATCCACATATGCACAGGGCCTAAGACAACTACGGCTGCACTTGGACCTATACAGACCTCCAAACAACGAACAACAGAAAAGCTACCAGTTCGTTTCTAGGACCCATTGCATGGGATTAAGAAAGCAAAGACGAGATTTTTATTTAACTGAAAACAAAGTAAAGGAGGGGCAATCCCGATCTACATATGCATAGGGTCCAAGACAACTACGACTGCACTTGGACCCATACAAACCTCTAAACAACGAACAGCAGAAAAAGCTACCAGTTCTTTTTTAGGGCCTATTGCGTGAGATTAAGGAATGCAAAATGGGTTTTTATTTGTTTGAAAACGAGAAGAAGGAGGAGCGATCCTAATCCACATATGCACAGGGTCCAAGACAACAACGGCTGCACCTGGACCCATACAGACCTCTAAACAACGAACATCAGAAAAAGCTACCAGTTCGTCTTTAGTGCTCATTGCATGAGATTAAAGAAAGCAAAAAAGATTTTTATTTAATCGTTTTCTTGATTTGTAAATATCGGAAGCGCGTGGGATTAATCGGACACTTTTAGAGAAAAGGAATTGGTTGAAAAGAAATAGTTGACTCGAAATTTTATGGAAAATTAAACTTGATTTAGTTAGAGAAAGAGAATCTAAAAGAAATTGGACTTGATTTGGGAAAAGGGTTTGATGTTATTTGAAAAGAAAAAAAAACAACAACAAAAAAGAACTTAAAAAAAATAGGGAAAGTTGGAGGGACTGATTTGCAAATAGGAAAAGTTTGGGGACCTATTAGCAATATTTGAAAGTTTGGAAAATTCTTGGAATTTGCAGCCAAGGGTTCTTCCTCATGAAGCTCCCTGGACCCCTTTCGTCCGTACCCAGTTTTCAAGGCTTAGTCTTCGCCCCGAGCATCAGCGACCATGTCTGGAGCGCGTGTCAGTCTCGGGTACCATCGAGCTTTCCCTATTCCCGTCCGGTTCCACCTAGGAGTTTAAACGTTCAAAAATTCCAAGCTCGGCTAGCAGCTCGTCGTTCGCGACCTTGCCATGCGGTAGCTTATCATTCATGACCCTTCCTCCGCCTATCTGACATTGGAGCTTATGGTGTACGTAGCATGGGGACACTCGACTGACGAAGGCTCGTGAGCGTGAAGATGGGCTTTGGGGATAATGACGTTCAGCGCATACAGACCAAGGATGGCTTGAGCATGGACCAGTGCTTGTATTTGCTAGATTTGATGCCCTTTGGAGGAAGGACGAGCGCGTCCCTGGGAGCTATCCATATTCGTGCTCGAGGGGAGGACAAGTCGAGCGAACAAGCCTGAACGTTCTACCACCGAGCTCAAGGTCCTTGGAGAGTCGTTCCATGTCCTGATAGGCGCTGTATAGACCATGCATCGGTGGGCTCCGCTCTGCACCACATCTTCTAACTCATACTGCCGCTGTCTCTCCACAACGATGCTCGGCGTAAGGTCTCGCGTGTCTAGAGTGCCGAGTTTCCTCTCTGTTTCGTCTGTGAAATCACTGGATTCCCTTCGTCCTCGTCGCACACTTGGTTGCGTCTGAGCCCAAAGCGACCCCAGCTTCGCTTTCCATTATCATCATCTGACCAAAAAGGAGGGGGAAAGCACCAAACGTCGCAAGCGTAGAGTGAACTCTGGGGTTCCCGTGGTTGTATTCGGCTAGTGCGACTCAGGAGAACCAGTTTCGATCGGCGTTCCACTCTAATCTAAGGGTCGGGAGGGCACCGCCGCCTTATACATGGCGGACTTGGACAGGCCTAGAGTCAGACCAAGGGGGTTCGTTCGTGGAGGAATTCCCTCATCTATTTAGATCGGGCACCTACAGCACTTAATGGGAGACTAGATTGATGCCTCCATAGGCTGTATCCAAGATTAGACTCCTTGCGAGTGTTAACGGGGATTCGAGATTTGGATGCGCATTCGGATCTTAATTTAGATATATGCAAACGAAAGAGGCGAAACTTCACAGATTCATATTGTCAAACATATGCATTAGAGAGTTCAGTATTCAAAACATATTAATTCATGCATCAGTATTCCCATTGAGCTATAAATCTAGCATTTATGGTTGAGGGATCCACTGACCTGTATGCAGTCGATGAGTGATAGAGTTCGCAGAGTTTGCTCGTCCTCTGGTTGAAATGCCCGAAGATTTTCCACAGGAGGCTTCTCTTCCCGTTTCCCTCGAGCGAGAGATTTTCTGCAAATCCCAATCCGAAAACCCCCCTCTCTAATGCCGTCTCCTCCTATTTATATCCTCTTTTCCCCTTTTTCCCTTTTTTTCATTCTCCACTTTTATTACATTTTAGTGTACATTTTTCATTTTTTTTTGCGCCGTCTTTGTCATATATTTTTCTTTTTTCAGATTTTTTATTATTTCTATTTCTATTTAAATTTTTGTTGTTTAAATTTCTTTTTCAGATTTTTTTAGTTTTTTTAATTATTTCCGTTTTATTATCTTTCTATATTCATTTTCAGGTTTTTTTTAATTGTTTTTTCCTTTTCGAGATTTTTGATTTTTATCCTTCTCTTACTTTTTGATTTTTATTTTTTCAGATTTTTGATTTTTAATTTTCTTTTTGATTTTTAATTTCTTTTTCAGATTTTTGTTTATTATCTTTGATTCTTTTCCAGATTTTAATTTTTTTAATTATTTTTCAGATTGTTTAATTTTTAGTTTTTAGTTTTTTTTTTCATATTTTTAATTTTTTAGTTATTTTTCAAATTTTTTAGTTTTTTCAGATTTTTATTCCTTTTTTAGATTTTTAATTATTTTTCAGATTTTTTTAATTTTTAATTCTTTTTCAGATTTTTTAGTTTTTTCAAATATTTATTTATTTTTATTCCTTTTTGAGATTTTTAATTATTTAATTATTTTTCAGATTTTTTTAAATTTTATTTCTTTTTTCAGATTTTTTAGTTTTTTAATTATTTTAATTTCAATTATTGGTTTGTTATTTAGATTAGGGTTAATTAATAATTTTAGCGACTGGGAGCCTCGGACGTACTTGGGTGTTTACAACTGTTGTGACTTTTTTTAGAACTATTTGGTAGCACTAAACTTGTCTTCTTTTGCAAGGTTAAGGGGGCTAGGTATACTACTTAACCCTTGTATTGTTGTGTGTCTTACAATCTAGGCTACTTCCTAAGTGTTTTTGGACTTGTGTGATTCAATTTTCTTAGCCTAGTAATTTGGGTGTAGAGAGGAACTTTATACTTCAAAAATGAGTAGTCACAAATATTCACCTAGGAATCAAATAGAACAATTTGCTTTAAGATTATAAAAATTAATTCATACCCAAACAAGAGTATTTGAAGATCACTTAGATAAGTTAGAAAGAAGACACTCAAATAGGTCTAAAAAAATCAAAGGGTAATTGAAACAAGTGGGTCTAGAAATAGGAGATATTATAATGAAGAGGAGACATCAAACCACGATGTCAACTTCTTTGGAACAAACATGGATCCTAATAAAAATAGAGGACACTTTCTACAAAAAGATAGACCGTCTTTAAGGGATAGGCCTCTCACAAAGAAGAGAATCAATACCTCATGACCATACATCAAGAGTAGATAGAGATAAAGATAGGGGTCATAGGCATAGAAAACCTTCAAATCATAGAGAACCCCCTAGGCATAGGATCCATAGGATTAGGAACCATAGAGATAGAAGTAGAATCTTTTCTAGGGATAACCTAAAAGATAGGATCCATAAGAGTAATGTTAGAAATAAAGATCCAAGGGAAAGAAAATACCTAGAGTCCCTAGACCTACCTAAGGTAAAAATGCCTAAGTTCCAAGAGGGGAACAATCCAGAGGCATATCTAGATTGGGAACTCAAGGTAGAACAAATTTTTACAAGCCAATTAGGGAAAGACATAAGGTGAGGTTAGCTACTTTAGAGTTTAGTGATTATTCCCTAATATGGTGGGATATGCTTAATAAGGAGAGATATAGACCCTTAAATGAGTGGGAGGAACTGAAGCATACCATGAGGGCAAGACATGTATCTCTTTATTATTTAAGAAAGGTTAATAATAGGCTAGAAAGGCTCTCTCAAGATTATAAAAGTGTGGACAAATATTACAAGAAAATAGAGGTTGCAATGATTAGGGATAACTTGAAAGTGAGAAAGCCACAATGGCTAGGTTCCTAGATGGGCTTAGGCATGACATTAGAGATGTGGTAGAACTCCATTAATACTTAAACTTAAATGACCTTTACCACCAAGCCCTAAAGTTAGAAGCCCAAATCCATAAAAAGGTAGAAGGAAGTTTACTGCATACAAATCATCTACACAAAACATTTGGAAAGATAGAAAAAGGGATCTAAAAGACTCTAGCTTTAAATCTAAGGAGTTCAAAGAGGCCAAAGAGTCTAAAGACAAGACTAGCAAAGAGTCTTTAGTTAAATGTTTCAAATGTCTAGGCAGGGAGCACATTGTTTCTCAATGCCCAAATAAAAAAATCATGGTCATTACGGAAAATGACAATTATTTATTACCAGAGTCCACTAGCTCTAATTCCTTTTCATCTTCATCTAATGGTGAAGCCCTATAGTATGCACTTCAGGGTGACTTCCTAGTGGTTAGAAGTTTATTGGATAGTGTTGCTAATAGGGAGGAAAAAACTCAGAGAGAACATCTTCCATACTAGGTGTTCTATCATGGGGCACACTTGCTCCTTAATTATTGATGAAGGTAGTTTAACTAATGTAGATAGTACTAGACTAGTTACCAAGATTGGGTTAGCAATTACCCATATTCTAAGCCATATACACTTCAATGACTTAGTGATAATGAAGACTTGTTGGTTGATCAACATGTCCTCCTCATATTCACCATTGGAAGGTATGACGATAATATCATCTGGGATGTTGTCCCAATGGAGGCAAATCGTATGATTTTGGGAAGGACATAACAATATGATAGGGATGTTTATCATGATGGGCATACTAATAGGTATTTCTTCCCATTCAACTCTTAGAAAATTAACCTAGTGTCTCTATTTCCTAATGAAGTATATCAATATCAAATGAATATGAGATAGAAAAAAAAGTAGAGAGACATGATTTGGAAAAGAAAAAATTAAAGAAATAAAAAAAACTAAAATGTTAAAAAAAAAAGAGAAAGATAGAAGGCAGGTAAGTGGAAAATGTACCTCTCTTATATAAAATGTGATGGTAGACTGATACGGAAGAATGTATGAGAAAAATCCTCTTATTTAATGTGAATACCAATTTTAGTTCAAAATCTTGTAAGTTAATGTAGATAAAAAAAATAATAAATAGTAAAAATAAATAAATATATATAATTTATAAATAAAAATAAAAAAAAATAATTGAACCTAAAATTTTAATTAATGATCTAATATAAAAAAAAATAAAAAATAATTGAATCCAAAATTTAACAAATGACCTGATTAAAAATACAAAAGAGAGGAAAACAAAGTAATAGATCAAAAATATGCAAAAAGCAAATATTAATAAAAAATAAAAACGGTTAGTTTGTTGAAACCAATTATTAAGCAATTACAACTCAGGTTAAAGAAGCAATTAAAGTGTTAGGTAATTTGATTCAACATACTGAAGATTTAAACAGAAAAGAAAAGAAAGGGTTTATTTTCGGGCAAAAGACAAAAACGGATAAGTTTTCCGCGAACCCATTGCGGAGTGGTTTTTCCCTGCCTCTCTAAAGAGCTTGAAACTTCTCTGCTTTGCTCTGCTTTTCCCGGTTTCTCGCCATTTCTCCTGGTTTCTCTCTACCACGCTGAAGCATTCCGGAGTTTTTCTCTGCCGTTCTCCGTTCTGATTTTTTTTTTTCAGAGGTCCTCTCATTGCTGCGGAAGGAGGAAGAAATCATCATATCTCCAAGAAATCAACCTCACTCGACTGCACTCGACTGGAGTTTAGCATAGTTCAGGTTAGTGCTCGCATCCATTGCTTCTGGTCTATGTAATTAGAGCACGGTATCCTTTACTAGAATTTGTTTCGAAGGTTTGTGTAACTTGAACGGATATTGCATCAAGAGGAGTAAGTTAATAACATAAAGAAGGAATAAGATGCATAAGTGATTACAGTGTCTGTTCAGAATTTTTAGTTAAAATTGCATGTGCTTGGTAAGGCTACTGTGCTGAAATGAAGTTGAAGCTCTTGTAAAGTCAGTGAGAATATAGTTACAGTAGTCGTTGCGTTTACATTTCTATTCTACACCTTAATTAGGATTCGTAGGTGAATAATAGGCAATTCAAGTAATCTTGGATCCAACTGCATCATTATTATAAGGGAGAGTTGATGTGAGAAAATCCTGTGATCTGATTTTTTTAATTTGAAAGGTTCAGATCCTAAAATACATCAGGAAGCTGCTTCTTCCCTTCGGAAATCTTAGAGTTAGTTGTTTAATGATCAGATACAGTCTAATTTTATGAAATAATAGCTTCAGCTTTACTTGGATTCCAATAGGCCACTGATCAGGTTTTAGCTCATCAATTAGATTCTGGTCAGCATTCTGTCAGTAAAGAAGTACAGCCAGGAACAGCTTAATATCAATAGATTAATGTATAGTTCAAAGGCTGGTACAAGGTTTGATACTCACATCTCCCTGGTTCATAAACTGTAAACCAGAATACTGTAAGTCTTAGGCCATGCATGGTACAAAGCCCTAGCTAAACAAGGGCTGATATAAAAAGAGGCCTTGGTCAAGTTAGCAGAAATGCTTCTGATTCAGTAAGCAAACAGCATCAGCTGAAGTGCAGATAAAAAGCTGAGGTAATCTCCGGTTGGCCACAACATCAATTCTGGTTCTAGGCTCCATACCCTAGGCTAGAGAGAAATAGTGAGCTCTTAATTAGAGAATGAACCTGTTCAGGCTCCGATTATCAGGATCAGAATTGAAGGCCTAGTTCCATTCCTGAGTGTATCTTAGTTAACAGCCACACAGTGCTAGGCAATGCAGATTGGATTGGAGGCAAAGTCAGGACCTGTCCCTGGTGAAGAGTAGAAACTGATTTTGGGAGAGAAGGGTTAACTTACTAGGAACTTAATATTCAGGATTATGGTGTTGGCGTTGTAAGTGTGTCACACCTGATGGTTAGAATCCCTGGTCTCAAAACTGACACAGTCAAGACCATGTGTGAAAGGAATTGAGTCGATCCAAAAAAAGACTTGAGTTGGACAGTTGTTGAAATTGTAGATTTCAGAAGCTGCATCAGTCAGCAATTAGAATCATGCATGAGTAAATGTTGACCATTGGCATCAGCCACTGTTTGAAGGCTGATTAAAAACTACATTTGGGTGGAATCCCATCTCAAAGAAGCTCTCACAGCTGTCTGGTCAGGCCAGATTCTGGAACTCATTGATTCTTGGCCTGGTAGGAACGAAATCAGCTCAGGTAAGGCTCAAATTAGAGAGGCACTAAAGGCTTCATAGAGTTTGCTGACGGCATAATCTTTGAAGCACATAAGAGACTAAACAAAGTCTCAAAACAGGCTTTCTGTCTCACTGCAGCCATAGGGATCAGTACCTGATTCCACAGGTTATGCCTTTCCCTTTGCTCAGCAGATCATTAAGGCAGGTTCAATAGGAAGGGCTACGAATCGCTCCTATTTCAGTGGAAGGATAAAGCAAGTCCAGTGACCTATTGAAATCATAGGAGGTCTGTACTGCTACTGATAATAATCCTCCAATCTGATCATTGGAGTAAGACTTGTGAGCCATACTGAGATTTCAGGAAGCTAACCACAGGCCTGATTCACATCTGCATAATAGCATGCCCCCTCCATTAGACCATGCAATCGGCTGTGTCTGGGCTAATGGTATACAGATTAGCCCAAAACAGATGAGAGCTTAATCCATTCCTTGGTTTAAGATATTACTGATGTAGTTCCTATTCTAGGTGGCTGCCAAATCAAATGATGAAAGACGTATGGGAACCTAGAGTGAGAGTGTGATATCTGTTTACAGATTCTGCCCCCATGAAAACCCATCCCTATAGTTGTTTAGTGACACTGCTACTGAGGCCAAAACCTCTTTATCCCCCTCTGATTTCTGCTAAGAAAGCCTTACCTGAGCAATTCCCTGTGACCAGATTACAAACAGTGCCTTGAAATATCCTCTGCAATGGCCTGGGATGTGAATTTACCAGCTCATATAGTAATAATTAGAGGAACTCAGATCTACAATATTGAAAAGGGGCCTGGACTGAACTAAGTCCTCTCGAGGTGATGCAGATGCCAGGGTGAGGGGATAATTGTTACTGACCATAGTGAGTAGCAGTATTACCTCTCCCTTACGAACCAACAACTTCTTATTGAGAGCCAGTTTGCATCCAAGTTGGCTGATCAGTTGAATGCAGAAGTTGTTCTTGAGGTTTTACAAAGGCCAGGAAAGCCGGTAATTGGCTTGGATACACATACTTGGATGTTAAGGAATCCTTCATCATATGGTATAGTATTAGATGCCCTGGAAAGTGATATGACATTGAAAGAAAGGAGGCTGATTTAATTCATACAGCAGCAATCATCTTGAATAGGAATAGTTGGGTGAAGTATGATAGGAAAGGTAGATACTTTCAGGTCACTGATTTGGGTCATACTGCCAACTACCTTTACATAACACACAACCATATTCACATATAAAGAGCATTTGAAACTTACCCTAGGCAACAGCTATCATATGGATATGATAATGTGGTCCAAGATAGGCCTGATAATAACTCTCTGGCACCATCTTCCTTATACCAGTGTTATATTCTGCTACTACTTTCCCTGTACTAGTTGTGTCCATCATTAAATAACCACAAATAGAGCAAACATTCTTGGCTCCTGCATCAGCAACCTTTTCTTCAAAAATAGCAGTCGACAACCAGCTCTGTTAAGTCACCATAATCTGCAAAAATGCCCAAGCAGCAGCTGTATGTCTACATGAACTATTAGTTCTTGCATAAGCTGACAACTTCTTGAGCAATCCAAGTGGTAAGATCATACCAGTACCTATAGGAAATACATTCAGGAAGATTCTAAGGGAACTGCCTATGTCTTCCTGATTCATAAATCATAAACCTAAAAACTGTAAGTCTTAGGCTGAGCCTGGTGCAAATCCCTAGCAAAGTAGGAATTCAATATGGAAGGAGGTTCCAGCCAAAGTGATAGAGGCTTGTTGGCTTAGTAAGTATAGTTGCACTAGGGAGATTCGGTTTAGGATAGAAGCTGATACTATCCTGGTATGAGGTCATGACAAAGTTCCAGAATTTCATTTTTCTGCAGGAACCTTGATAAAATATAAACCGAGTTGGGTGGAAAACACCTGGATCAGGTCAGCAAGCAGATTCTGATTTGGCATGTAACAATTACAGAAAGTTGAACTTTAGAACAACAGAGAGACATCTAAACTACCTTCGAGGCGGCATATACTTAGTTCCAGTTGTGGCCTGGGAAATTCAGATAATGTCATAGGCACAGATTCAGACCCATAGCCTCAGCTTACACCAGGCTAGGCAACAACCATGACTGTTACAGAAATAGGTCTTGTATCCAATATTCAGTAGGATGACTAGGAAGTAAATTAAGCTAATCAGGCCTACTGAATGCTGCTATGGGAACTTTTATTGCCAGAGCCTAAAATTGTTCCCAAGTCCTGTGGCTTAGGAGCCCTAAGGCAACTAGAAAATGAACCAGCAAGATGCTTGAACCACACTGCTCAATACTGTCATATCAGCAAGCTCAGCCTTAAGATATGCATACTGCTGTTCTTTATCTTGTTAGAAAATAGAGGAATCTGGAAAAAACTGAAATAGGAGTTAACAATTGCCCTTGTTGAATACATCAATGACGTGGGCCCTGTCAAACCCAGTAACGTTTTCGCTTCTTCTTATTATGTCTTACATTATGATTTTGTTTTCATCTTTCAACATGTTGATAACAAGTTTCCACAATAGTGGTATCAGAGCCAGAATCTGATACCCTGTTTTTGACAATATTTGATCGTTATTTCAAGAATTTTAACTTATTTATTATCTTGAATCTTCATTTTAACCTTCTTTGAGGGGTAGTAGAGAGGAGTGTAGTAGTTAATCACTGTGTCCGTTGGTCAGCCTGGAGTGTGGTCCCGATAGTAAGTCCTAGAGGTAGTAAAACTGTTGGTCAGCATTGGTGGTTCCGGAACATGAAACTCTCTATGAACTTTTAAAAGAAGATTAAAATGTCTAGATTAGCAAGGTCATTAAGTAGGCTAAGTTTGAGAAATAATAATCAAATAGTTGTCAGAAACAGAGGTGAAGATATCTCTAGTAGTGAAGGAATAACATCTATATTGGAAATAGAAGAAACTCTTCATAGATGGACAATCCCGGTTGTCAAAGTAGGAGATGTATATAAATAGAGATCTTGGTGGTCTTTGAGTCCCGAAGAGGAAACCCATATGTTAGAATATTCTATTCCAGGAACTCTAAGCAATAGAAAAATACAGGTTTTAGAAAAAGAGATGTTAGAAAAACATGAAAAAGAAGGATATGTATTTATCCACTTAGGATTAATTCAAGTAGCTTTAAAACCAAATTACAAAATAGGGGTGGATTTCTCGGTCTTAGCAGTTCCAAGAGACAAGATTATTTAGACCAGAAGACACCATAATTGCAGCCTTAGAAATCAACCTCCATGACGGACCAACTTTCTTTAACTGTTATCCAGGTTTTGCAATGAACATAGAAAATGAAAAAACTGCTCCAACAATTAGATTGTCAGTGCATTCACCAAAAGGAATAGTAGACGATGAGGCAGAGCCGTTCCTGATTATATATAGAGTTTATTATAAAGTAACAAAGATAAGTTATGGATTTAGGTCAACCTATCAAACCCCAAAAAATGAAACAATAATAGTAGAAGCCAATTTAAATTGTAGTAAAGTACAAACATCTAAAAGATTAAGTCATCAAGAATTGGTAAATAGAATTCCAAAAGAATGGTTATTAAAAGATGTATTAGAAACCTCAAAAGAATATAATACAAAAATAAGAGAAATTACATTAGAAGGTAGAGATATACATCTCAGCTTTCATAGTCCATCTAGAATAGAAACTTTTTCAAGATATTCTCAGAGTTCAGCTAGACATTCTGTAGATAATTCAACCATAAATTTTAATATAAGAGAAATTGATAGCAATAACATTCCACATCTTACTAAACCCATCTATGAAGAAAATTCACAATACTCTCCAACAACATCCTAAGTATTAAACGTAATAGATAGACAAACTCCTTTTACAATAGATAAAGCCTGGATAAAAGAAGATATAGATGGTGAACATAATACATTAAAGAAAGAATGGTTTCTAAATTATTTTTCTAGAGAACAACAAATAAATATAAGGATAGTGTTCTATTCTTATCTAGAAGATATACAACAAAATCAATACTTCTTTCCATGGTTAGAAACTTATTTCGAACAAGAAGGACTAGAAAATCCTTTTAAGAAAGAAATAAATCCGATAGATAAGACAGTTTGGAAAACTAAAGAAAGTAATATCTTTCAACAAGAATATCCACCTCAAGAAACGATTAAGATAGAATTATCAAAAGATATAGAAATAGAAGCATCACCCTTTAAGAAAGCAGATCTAAAGCAAAAGGAAATAGAAAAGTAAGATATTGACAAAATACATCAACAATTAAATTACTCTAATATTGTATTAGACGTAATGACAAAACAATTAACAAGAATTGAAACAAACCAAGAAAAGAGAATAATAAAGAAACTTATAGAAAAACCCATGTATAATATATCAATGATGTCACAACAATTTATAGATAGTTTTAGACAAAAAAGTTCCTTAGAAAAAGAATTAGAAGAAATCAAGACCAGAGTCGCTAAACTTAGTATAGGTAACTCATCAGTAAACAATATAGAAGTAAATAAATTAGGAAGTAAATATACTTACCCAAAACTAAAAACATTCCATAATAGACCAACTATGCCTGATTTATTGTCAGAAGAAAGAACTCAATTTGTTCAAAATAATTGTTCAGGAAATAATTTAATAGAATGGAATCTAGATGGTTTAAGTGAACAAGCTATTTTAGATTTCACATCCCAAATGACTATGGCAGCAACTTCTTATAAAACTAGAGGATTATCAGATAAAGCAACAGCTGAGGCCTTAATTCAAGGATTCACAGGCCAATTAAGAGGATGATGGGATAATTTTATCCCTCCAGAAAGTAAAAGACAAATTGTTGATCACGTCAAAAGTGAAACTAATGAGAGTGATGTGGTAGTCACTTTAATCTTTACCATAATACAATATTTCATTGGCGATCCAAGTATTTTTAAAGAAAGGATTGCAATTCAATTAGCAAAACTAAGATGCCCAACCATGTCCGATTACTCATGGTATAAAGACATGTTTTGGTTAAAAGTAATGGTGAGTGAAGATGCCTTTGCAGGCTATTGGAAATAAAGATTTATTACAGTTTTACCATCCTTATTCTCCCCTAAGGTTATACAGTCAATAGAAGCCAAATATGGTTCTCCCATTCCATATGATCAATTAACTTATGGACAGATTCATAATATGGTAGTCAAAACAGGATTAAAAATTTGTATAGACTCTAAAATACAAAACTAGCTAAGGAAAGAAAAACTAGTAGGTCAAAGAGAGATGAGTTCATTCTGCCAACAATATGAACTAGAATCCATCAAGGCTCCGGGCAGGGAGCCCAAAAAGATACTTAAAACACACCATACTAATAAAAAGAAAACTTCATGCCCAAAGACATTTTATGGGCCTAACCTTGGGAACAAAACTACTAAGAAAAAGACATACAAACAACAAGGTAAGAAAAACACATGTTGGAAGTGTGGAAAACCAGGCCACTTTGCTAACAAGTGTAAAGTTCAAAGTAAAATAAATTTAATAGAAGATGAAAAATTAAAAGAGACCTTAAATAAAATACTTATAGAATCAGGGTCTGAACCTGAAGAATAAGAAAAAGAAGAATCTTCTCAAGATAATGAAATATATCAATTAGATTATTTTACATCTTACAATGAAAAAGAACAAAATGAAAGGTCATGTTTAGGATCAGGATTATGTGATTGTGAAGATTGTACAATACCTCAAGAAGTAAATGTCCTTTATAGGGATCAAACAGATATTTTAATAGCCATAATAGATAAATTAGAAGATTCTCCATTAAGAAATGAATTTATTGTAAAACTAAACGAACTAGTAACAAAAGAAGAAAATAATCAACTAGAAATTCAACCAGTTGGAATGAAGGATGTTTTAGCCAAATTTAAACAGCCAATCCTTACAGTAGGAATAAAAGAACTTATAGAAGAGATTAAAATCCTTAAAAAAGAAATTCAAGAACTTAAAAATAACCAAATTCAATTAGAGTTTAAAATATTAGAATTAGAAGGAAAAAAGATAATAGAATCATAGAATCAATCTGCTGACTCAAACCATCAAGAAATCTTTAATTTAGAATTATTAATTCTAATGACTGTCTACAAGTGGTGGTCAGAAATCAAAATTAATAGTAGGAAAAGAAGAATTTAAATTAGGAGCATTGATAGATTCAGGAGGTGATATAAACTGTATTCAAGAAGGAATTATTCCGACAAAATACTATGAAAAAAAACAACAAAATGTCATGGGAGCAAATGGAGGAAAATTACAAATACAATATAAATTATTAGAAGTAAAAGTATGCAAAGGAAAAATATGTTTTAATACAGCCTTTGTATTAGTAATGAGTATAGTAATCCAGATAATTTTAGGAACTCCGTTCTTAACATTACTTTATCCCTTTCAAATAACATCAAAAGGGTTAGTGTCACATGTAGTACCAGACAAACCTATAATATTTGAATTTGTTCAAACACCAAAAACTAGAGTTAAATTTATTACAAGAAAAATCAATAGAGGTAAATATGATAGAAAGAAAAGAAAAACAAATCTTAATGTTAAATGAAGAGATAGGATATAAAAGAATTGAAGAACAACTAAAATCCCCATAGATAAAACAAAAAATACAAGAATTTAATAAAAAAATAGAAAAATAGATTTGTGATTTAAATCCTATAGCCTTTCACTATAGAAAGAGACATGAAGTTAGTCTACCATATGAGGATGGATTCTTAGAAAAGAACATTCCAACTAAAGCGAGATCAATACAAATGAATGAAGAACAATTAAAATATTGTAGGGAAGAGTTACAAGATTATTTATAAAAGAGATTAATAAGAGAATCAAAATTTCCTTAGAGTTGTTCAGAATTTTATGTCAACAAAGCCTCTGAACAAGAGAGAGGAGCTCCAAAATTAGTATTAAATTATAAACCTTTAAATAAAGCTCAAAAATGGATTAGGTATCCTTTACCTAATAAACAAGATTTAATCAAAAGATTAACTAAGATAAATATATTCTCAAAATTTGATATGAAGTCAGGATATTATTAAATATTGATAAAAGAAAAAAATAGATACAAAACAACTTTTGTGGTATCATTTAGACATTACGAATGGAAAGTAATGCCCCAAGGATTGAAGAATGTTCCAAGTGAATTTCAAGAGATAATGAATAACATATTTTATCTATATATGGAGTTCTCTATAGTATATTTAGATGATGTATTAGTATTTTCAAAAGGACTATCTCAACATGAACAACATTTAGAAAAATTTATTCAAATAATTAAAGAGAATGGTTTAGTAGTCCCGACTAAAAAGATGATAATTAAAGATTTTTAGGTTATGAAATATTTCAAGGGCCTATAACACCAATCCAGAGATCTCTAGAGTTTGCAGAAAAGTTCCCAGATGAAATTAAAGAGAAGAAACAACTTCAAAGGTTTTTAGGATGTTTGAATTATGTAGCAAAATTTCTACCAGGAATCAGAACCATATGTGCCGTTAAGAAAAAATCCCCCTTTGTGGGAAGAAGAGATGACTCGAACTGTCCAGAAAATAAAGGAATTAGTTAAAAATTTACCATGTTTAGGAATTCCCCATCTTGAGGCATTCTTAATTGTAGAAACTATGCGAGTGATATAGGGTATGAGGGTATCTTAATACAATTGCTTCCCAACTCTAAAAAGGAACAAATTGTCAGATATTATTCAGGTATTTGGCATCTTTCTCAACAAAAGTATTTGACAGTTAAAAAAGATATTTTATCAATAGTTTTATGTGTTCTAAAATTACAAGATGACCTTTTTAACAAATTTTTTTAAAAAATGATGTTAAAAATTTGGTTTCAAAACATATTTTTGCAAGGTGGCAGACTTTACTATCAAATTTTGATTTTGATATTTCTCACATAAAAGGAGAAAAGAATTTCTTATCAGATTTTTTAACTAGAGAATTTTTACAGGGACAAAATGAGTAAACCGGTTACTTTGGACCAATATGGTCCTCCGAGATCTCAACAAAACCCAAAGAAGACCTCAACTACAACCACAAGCCAAATAGTCCAACAAACTCCAAAAGGTAAGGAGGTAGACTCAACCCCTTGCCTATCACAGCCTACCATAAGACCTTCTTATTCACCCCTAACACCTCAAAAACCCACCACATCACACAATCGATTTACAGTTCTCCAAAAGTTGATTCAAGACAATAACCCACAACATTCATATGTTACAAAAGTAGAAAGCATTCCAGTAATGGTTATAGAACCAGAATGGACCCAGTGGTCAGCATAAGAAATTGCCACGAAGGTTTTCCCACCAAAGTGTAACTTCATACCAAAAAGTACTAAAAGACCAAGAAGATTTTATGAGTTAATTTTGTTGGATAACAAATCCATAGAATTAATCCATAAAAAAACGAAAAAAATGAAGTTAATTTTTCAAAATTAAAAATTCAAAATATTCTATCAATGGAAGATTGGAGGCAACCCTTGACCCATTACAAAACATTTTCCATAGAATCAGTCCACCTCAATATAATTATTTTGATTATATAGAGGCTTGGCACAATATTCTCTACCTATGCCCAAAGACCGATTCATGGTTCCTTTGGTTTAGGAAGGGAATTTCGTTAAAATTTTCAAATTGGTTTCAAAAATGGTTTGAGGATTTCGGACGTGAACCATGTATTTTCCCCGCAAAAGCTAAAACGACATGATTATTATGCCGGAAAAACAAAATTTCCAGAGGAAAAGAAATTAATTTCTTTTATAGCTTCCCAAGGGGTATCTTGGATATCTATGTGGGAATTTGTAAAGGGATTTCAACCAACATATTCCACCTAAGTTATTTAGTCCGCAAAAGTAAAAATAAAATGGTGGGCTAACTATAACCTAGACTTTCTCGCCAGAACAAATTTAGATGCTTAGTTGTAGTTAAATAAGCATTACATGGCAATTCCGGTTGTACTTCAAAAAGAATTGCTATTTTTACAAAACAAGCAACAAATAATGGCAGCATTAAGTGTTGCACGCACTGAAGAGGACTTCTCAAAAATCCTGTCCCAAATCTCACCATAAGCTTCTCATAACGAGGATGAAGAAGAAGTAAGTAGTTCTTCTGGGAACTATGAAGTAAATGATTTCTTTGGAAATTTTGGTTTCTGAAGAATGCTGCTTCAGGTAAAGTCTCATCAGATTCCAATTCAGGAAAAAGTAAACTGACAAGACTCCACCAACACTGACAAGATTCCACCAAATTCAGAAAAGCAAAAGATTCCCTAAAAGCAAGAGATATATAGATAAGCCTAAATTGATAAGTATTCATCAAGTCAAAAAAAGCAAAGATTCCCTCATCAAAAAGCAAGAGATGGAGATAAGCCTTATCAATTGATCAAGAGAATTGAGTAGAAGTTTGAGTTCCAGGATTTATAAAAGCCCTTTCCACAATAGTAAGAGGCATCGAAAAAAATACGAGCCTCAGATTCACCTAAGAACCTCCGAACCTTCTCTTTCAATACCTTCAACCATCTAGCTTGTATTCTCACCACAGACCTACTTTTGTATCTCAAAAATTTGTAAGCTTTTATCCATATCTTCTTAATAGAAATCTTCAATATAAATTCTTTTATATTATGTCTGACATTATGATTTTGTTTTCATTTGTTTTCATCTTTCAACATGTTGATAACAAGTTTCCGCAATAGTGGTATCAGAGCTAGAATGTAATACCTTGTTTTTGATAATATTTGATCGTTATTTCAAGAATTTTAACTTGTTGATTATCTTGAATCTTCATTTTAACCTTCTTTGAGGGGGGTAGTAGAGAGGAGTGTAGCAGTTAATCACTGTGTGTTTGTTGGTCAGCTTGAAGTGTGGTCCCGATAGTAAGTTCTAAAGGCAGTAAAACCGTTGGTCAGCATTGGTGGTCCTGGAACATGAAACTCTTTATGAACTTTTAAAAGAAGATTAAAATGTCTAGATTAGCAAGGTCATTAAGTAGGTTAAGTTTGAGAAATAATAATCAAATAGTTGTCAGAAACAGAGGTAAAGATATCTCTGGTAGTGAAGGAACAACATCTATATCGGAAATAGAAGAAATCCTCCATAGATGGACAATTCCGGTTGTCAAAGTAGGAGATGTGTATAAACAGAGATCTTGGTGGTCTTTGAGTCCCGAAGAGGAAACTCATATGTTAGAATATTTTATTCCAGGAATTCCAAACAATAGATAAATACAAGTTTTAGAAAAGAGATGTTAGAAAAACATAAAAAAAGGATATGTATTTATCCATCTATGATTAATCCAAGTTGCTTTAAAACCAAATTATAAGATAGGAGTAGATCTCCCGATTTTAGTAGTTCTAAGAGATAAAAGATTACTTAGACCAGAAGACACCATAATTGCGGCTTTAGAAATCAACCTCCATGACGGACCAGCTATCCATATTTTGCAATGAACATAGAAAATGAAAAAATTGTTCCAACAATTAGGTTGTTAGTGCACTCACCAGAAGGAATAGTAGGCGCTGAGACAGGGCCGTTCCAGATTATATATAGAGTTTATTACAAAGTAATAAAGATAGGTTATGGATTTAGGTCAGCCTATCAAATTCTGAAAAATGAAACAACCATAGTAGAAGCCAATTTAAATTGTAGTAAAGTACAAACATCTAAAAAAACCAAGTCTCTAAGATTTAATTAGTAGAATTCCAAAAGAATGGTTATTAAAAGATGTATTAGAAGTCCCAAAAGAATACAATACAAAAATAAGAGAGATAACAACAGAAGGCAGAGATGTACGCCTTAGCTTTCATAGCCCAACAAAAGTGGAAACTCTTTCTACATATTCCCAAAATTCAGCTCGATACTTTGTGGATAATTCAACCATAAATTTTAACATAAGAGGAATTGATAGTAGTAACATCCCGCATGTTACTGAATCTATTTATGAAGAAAAATTCTCAATACTGTCCCAACAACGTCACAAGTATTAAATGTAATAGATAGATAAGCTCTGTTCCTAATAGATAAGGCTTGGATTAAAGAAGATATAGATGGTGTACATAATAAATTAAGGAAAGAATGATTTTTGACCTTCTTCTCTGGAGAACAATAAATAAAAATAAGAACGTTATTTTATTCTTATCCACAAGACATACAACAAAACCAATACTTCTTCCCATAACTAGATACTTACTTAGAACAAGAAGGATTAGAGAACCCATTTAAAAAAGAAATAAATTTCATAGATAAAACAATTTGAAAGAATAAAGAAAACAACATTTTCAAACAAGAATATCTACCACAAGAAACAATTAAGGTAGAATTATCAAAAGATATAGAAATAGAAGCATCACCATTTAGAAAGGCAGATCTAAAACAAAAAAAAGATAGAGAAACAAGATATTGACAAAATACATAAACCATTAAGTTACTCTAATATTGTGCTAGGCGTAATGACTAAACAACTAAAAAGAATTGAAACTAATCAAGAAACAGGAATAAAAAATAATAAAACCATAGAAAAACCTATATACAATATATCAATGATATCACAACATTTTATAGAAAACTTTTGGCAAAAATGTCCCATAAAAAAAGAATTAGAAGAGATTAAGACTAGAAAGGGTAATTCCTTCACAATTGTTTTAGCCATCATCATTAGCTAGGGCAATTGAATATATAAATTCCTTTAATAGTGCCCTAGAACATAAGTAAGAGAAGGTCACCATCCCACTAATGTAAGTTCATACTTTTTATGATGATAATTATAGTTTGTTAGATATAATCTACCTCCTATTTATGGTAATGTTTGCCTATTTTTTGTTACAAATGTTTAGAATATTCAGGAGATTAGTATTTGATTCTGGTATTAGTCTTGTTTTCTTTTTATTAATAAAAGTCTCCTATACTTATGTCTTGTTTTGCAGATATTTTTTGTACCACCACATCGAGGATGAATGCTTTTGAAGGGAACGGAGATGATACAGAGATTGCAGATGCAGAGGATCCAAGCTGCAGAGCCATCAGACCTATTAGACCTCACACAAACTAGGCCTATCGGGCCTCATATACTAGAATATAATTTAGGTATTTTTTTTTTATATTCTAAGAACTAGCAGATTCAACATGTATATGATTTATGTCCAATTTTCTTATATTTTTACTTAGGCTTTTTTGGATTTTTTCTAACTTGATTTGAGGTTATGTTGAGGAGTGAAGAAGACATCATTATTGGACTGAAATTCAAGTCTAGTTTAGATTCAAATTTGTCCCTTCCTTCCCTCTATTTTGCACCTCCTCTATTTTGCCTATATAAAGGTATCGCTGGTATAATTTTCAACATTAAGTTTATTTTGAATGAAATTGTAAATTTTCACTTAGATATTTGAGAGAAGTTTCCTCCCTATCCTTCTTCTAGAACTAAACTTGGGGTTGAGGATCTCCTCATTCATGGATATTGATGGTGACAGAAAAGAAACTCATCCTTCATAAGAGGTGGCGCTTCTAAGTTAAGGCATAGTTCAACTCAATTTATCTTTTATTCTCCACCAAATTGAAATCTCCATTGATCTGGAAGAACTATGTCCTTCCATCTCTGCATTATTTTATAAGATCAAAATATAAAAAAATAGTTTAATAATAATAATTTATATGTTGATATTCTATATAAATTTTTAATTTTTAAAAAATTAAAAATAACAAAAAAATTGTTATTAAAACCAATTTAATATTTAAAATGATTAAGAAACACATGTACAATAAATACATATAGTAATTGATTACTAATTTTTGGCAATCAATTACCATGTAAAATTATGGTTAATTTTCTAAAAAATATGATTAACTCAATTACATATATAATTATTAGAAATTAGTTTAGTAATTAATTATGTAAAAATATAATCAATTAATACCATATATGTAATTGAGTTAACTAACATTTTATATTTCATATACCATTAACCATGACATTTTTGTAGCAATCAATTACCATGTAATCGATTAGTAAGAAAAAATGAAGGATGTATGAGGATGTATTTACTGTGCTTGTGTTTCCAAATCAATTTTTTTTAATTTGGTTCTCATTCTTACTTCTTAGTTGATTTTGGTTGTTTTTAGCTGATGTTTGACCAATTCTATGTTTTATTGATTTTTTTAGGTTATCCAAACCGAAAACATATTTTGGTTTTTGATTTAACCATTCTAACTGGTTAGTTCCATTTTAGAACTAGGATTAGAAATGATTTTTAGGAGAATAAAATATTGGAATTAAATAAATTTAGTTTATATAAATGTTCAATTTAGGGAAATTGAAAAAATAGGAGAAATTCTCTCAAATTTTTTGTATAATTTCAATAAACCATAGTTTGGATTCTAAATTTAATCCATATACATATTTGACAATAGTGGAAGCCTGAAAAAATAGAAAAATTTTTGTCAAATTTTTGGAGAACATTTCTATTTTAAATTGATACCTATGTTAACTTGATAGAATTAAAATGAAGGTCGGAGATTCTTATATCCTTATCAAAAAGTTAATTTTGATAATTAATATTTTATATT
Organism: Canavalia ensiformis; assembly: GCA_026541065.1. Classification (NCBI taxonomy): domain Eukaryota; kingdom Viridiplantae; phylum Streptophyta; class Magnoliopsida; order Fabales; family Fabaceae; genus Canavalia; species Canavalia ensiformis. The sequence goes on along the minus strand of JAMKYM010000194.1, from coordinate 59,391 downwards.
TTAAATAAGTTTATCTGTACTAATATGTATGCTAGCTAACTGTAAAAAAAATTCTAAACGTTATAATTGATCAAATATTAAAAATGCACTTCATAAATTATTTATGAAGATTTACAAAGGCAAGATACTTCACAAACTATTGAAGTGATGGTCTAAAAAGAAAATAGATACTTCATAGATTGTTGAAAAGCATTTTGAAAGACAAAGTTACTTTATAACATCTTAAAATAATAGTAATTTTATGCTTAAGTCGTTTATTTGGTTTCATTATTAGTTTTTTATCTTATGATATGAAATCTTTGGAAAATACTTATTAGAAAAAATATGGTCAATTTTTTTTGAAAACAATTGCTTTGGTAGAAATCGTAAGCCTCGTCGGTTTAGCGTACGTAGAGGAAAATTAAATTACCAAACGTTGTTTGTACACGCACAATTTGTTTTCATTATTTGTTTGTTTTAATTCTTTTGTCTCTAATAAATAATAATCAACCAAACAAATACTATTCACATAGCATATAAACTTTGTATAATTATACGGTCCATTTTACCTGTTCATCACAGTCTTTGGTACTAGGGCCTTTACATATGCATATTACACACTTGCACATACTAAATTTACATACTTAATTGCCACATTATAATACATTATTTATATATAAGCTAGCTAAATACTACATATTAATAGCTAGGATGCTTGCATCCATCTATTCACAAACATTTACATTATTAGCATGACTTCAAACTTTTCTTCTTCCTTGAGAACTAAACTGTAGGTCAGCAAACCTCCCCAAACCTAGTGGTGGAAGCGTTCTATCCACATACTCGATCCAACAAAATAAATGTTTTTTTAGGCATCTCTTGGTAGACCTGGAATGGATATGACATCGGATAACATGAACGTCCCTGAGAGGACCATAAGTGTGACGAGCTGTGGTAGTGAGACGAGGATCAGTTTCTCCTTCGAAGGAAGAGGATTCTTCAACAGTGGCTGTCTATTGCCTACGGTAACCAGAGGGGGTGAAAATACTCCGTTGGGATGGAATACCTTTAAAGGAATTTCAAATCCCGTTGTCGAAAAGTTCGGGCTCAATACTTCCGAGATGAAAAGATGACCTAACAAGAAATAGACTTTAACGTTAGCTTGCACTATGATTGGGACACCGTGGGGGCTTGCCGACCAATCAACGTTACTGATGTTGAGATAGACTACAATCATCGCAAAAGATACGGTTGTTGTCTTGGAAGAAAGTGGGGAGAGAAGGAGTGAGAAACTAGGTTTCTGAGTAGGTTATACTCTACAACTAGTGTCATCACTTTTATCCCAGCCATTTCAGTTTATTAAAAAAATCATGACATGTATACAAGGTTGCTTTTACTCTTTTAAAAACTTCTATTGAAGTAGGTTATTCTTTTTTACAAAGAATAACCTTTATTACATAACCATACATGTGTCTTAATCTTCTTAAATTTGGGATCTTAATACAAATATTATTTGAATCACATTATATTCTATGTCTTATACATTTTCTTATTCATTCTCTATTCCTCACCTTCGGGGAATTTTAGTTTTTGTTCCACACCTCTAGGGAACTTGCTAAACATAGACATAGACATTATAAACAGTCAAATAATATCTTCTTACTAGCTTTGTTATTCTACCTTTTATTCTTAAGGATATGATCTCATTCCTAGATGGTCGTCACCATCTCATAATAATGTGAAGAGAACCTTTGACCATTCATAATAAAAGGATTTGTGGAGGAAACCTTCGACCTCCTTGGAGAAATACCTTCGATCTCCTATTCAGTAGGACACTATTGCCCTCTTGATGTGCACAAGACATATAAGAGTAGATTAAATTTTCACATATCTATTTGCTTTAATGATCCCTTAAGCCATTTAGGTTCATTTTAAAGGTTTCTAGATAATTATGCATACTCAAACAATATCCAGCAAATATGCTATGCACATTTAAATCTCAACTTCTATCATATCATCAATCATGTATACTCATCATACATACATCTTCTTTTAGGAATTTATGAGAATTCATCACTCAATTCATTGTAAACAAAGTGCATTCATAAAAACAATGCAAGTTGGCTTATCAATCACACTTGGATAACATAACTACTTGCATCCATATATGTCCAACTTATGTAACTGATTAACATAACATGATGGATCACTCAAGTAACTTGATTTCTCAACCTTCTAAGTTACCCTTCAACCTTTCATTTTCTGAAAGTTAAATTTGTTTTGCATGGTTTTTACAACTTAGAATTTTTTTTTCTCTAGGTGGTCGAATAATACCTTTTAAGTTTTTATTCTTTGTACTCTTCAATTTTTTCAGTCTTATGCATATCCTATTCATACTAAGTTCAGGTATTAAGTATTAGCAAATCCTATTCATACTAAGTTCAGGTATTAAGTATTAGCAAATTTTTAACTTACTCAAGTCATTTTAATTAAACATAGTCAAGTGATGTTCATGCCTTTTCCAAGCTTCTTTTAAACTTTTAATTCTTTACTTTTACATAGCAAAGATTCTTAAGGTGCCTAAACCAAGTTTTCAAACTCATTTTTCCTTGTCTTATGAGTTGATTTCTACCAATTGAAGACATTCATTTATTGATACCTAACTTAGAAATTTTTATGACTTCTTCTCCATTCTTGAAAATCATGGCCGAATGGTTAAGATTAGTTTTCCAACCTCATGGTTCATTCCTAGTCCTTTAATTTATGTATGCCTAGGTTTAGTCTTGAATCATGGTAAATTCTTAACTTCCTTTTACTAACTTAGCGAATATGTCCAAATTTTTTCTTTAACCATTTTTAAACTTACTCTCAATTTTATTCCATTCAACTTATATGTCAAGGATGTTTAATTAATACTAGTTAAGAATTACATCTCCTTCTTGATCAATTTTTCCTAACGTGGTCGAATGGTTTCTTAATTATTTTCAGAACCTCCTTACACACTTAATACCTTATGCTTACATACCAAGGATCCTTAATTAAACCTAGTTAAGAATTAAAAATTCTTCTTGACTAATTAACATAGTGGTCGAATGCCACTTCTAAGGTCTAGGGTTTCAAATTTCATCCCTAGTTGACCTAGATTGACCAATTCTTATAGTTAAAGTGTAGGTTACAAGTTTAACCTACTTTAGTTAGTTTTTATATCTTCTTCCCCAATCCTAAGAGTCATGGCCAAATGACACTCTTCTCCACTGAAATCCATGGTTCATTTTTAGTTACCAATTTATGCCTTTTTGAAATCTAGATTAAGTATTAATTGTGGACTTCACCTTATTTATCTATTTTTGTTATTATAGACTTAGCCACTTTTTGGCTTTACTTAAACCTTTAAATCATCCATTTACCTAATTAAAATCTTTACTATACCATTAACTAATTTTAAGCTTATTTTTTCCTTAAGTTACACTAGGGTGGCGGAATGCACACCTAGTGGTTTTTAGGCCATTTTAGCTCAAATCCTCTTCTTCCAAAAGTTACTCCATATCATTTATAACCTAATTACATGGTTTGTATCACTTTTAAAAATTTTAAGAATTTTTATCCTTAAGTTCATAAGTATGGCCGAATCCACACTTTGGCCTTCCAAGGTCTCCTTTTTCAAATTTCCTTCTCTTACAACCTTGGTTCTTTGATTTTGTGCACTTATAATACCTTAAGCACTTGATCCATACAAAAGCTTGTCCAAAATCCATAGCTTGGATTATGGTCAAAATTAGTCTTAAGTATCTTGAGAGGCTTGTGCCATTTATGAATCCAAAGTTTCAAATTTTACTAAATAGTTTTTTAGATCTATGCCCAAAGCAAGCTTTTGGGACTTATAAATTAATTTTTATTATAATTTTTAATATTTAAGTCCATGGGTTCATATCTGAACATAATAACACACAAGTCTATCATAAGAAGAAAAGTCATAACTTTCAAGCTTTTAAACATATAAACATGCAAGGTAGCATTTTTTCAAACAACAAAGTGTAGATCCACAAGATCTACTCTAAGATCCATCCATATCCTAACATGACCACTTTAAAAAATTTTCTCTTGAATTCTCTAAAGTTACCCAAGCTTCAAAATGGATTTTAAAATAATTTTCATCAATTAAATTCCTCTGAAGTTACTTAGAAGCACTTTAAACCAACCAAACTCATTTTAGTTCTCAAAAATCACTAAAAAATGGTGATGCCCATTTTGAACCATTTATAGGAAGCCTTGAGCCCTCATGAGTCTAAAAACAAAATATTTATGGATTTGAGAGAAAGGATCTACAAAAGAAAGAAAACCAACCATAAAAAAAGTAAGATTAAAGCTTAAAAAGACAAAGTAGAAAATCTTACTTGATGGTGACTTAATATGGGGTTATGGTGGGCTGTGGTGGAACTTTGTGTTTAAGGCTTGATTTTAACTTAAATCTCAAAGATGGAGACTTAGACTTAAAGTGAAAGGTTAAGGTTTTCTGGGTTTGTTCAACTTGGAGATAGTTTGGAAAGTTTCGCTAAGTTTTTAGGGAAGAAAATCTGAACCAAATAAGGTCTCACATGAAGCTTAGTGAATTTGACCAAACAAGGGTAAAGTTGGATTAATTTTTCACTTAAGGGTATTTTGGTAATTTTGTATGAATTTACATTTTTTAAAATAATTTGAAATGTAAGGAATTATTCTTTTAGACTTGGATTAATGTTAATGAGGCCAAGTTTGTCAGTAATCATATTTATCTTATTCTAAGCATGGTTAATTTTTAATTAATCAATGTTAATTATGCTTCACCATGGTTAAAGCAATCTTAGCATTAATTATTTTTATCTTTTATGGGTTTACTTATGTTGACTTCTAGGTGACTCATTACCAATGGTTTCTACATAGGAATTTCGTGCACAACATGTGTGGCTACTCTTGACTTCTTTCTCACATTTTTTTTACCTTTTTAACCTTTTAGGAACATTTTCGTAATTTTTCTCAACATTACCAAAAAAATTCCAAATTTTTCCTTTAATAATTATAACACTTTATGGCTCATTATCAAGTTATTCTAAGATCATTTGATATTTTTCTAGATACGGACTAGTTTTGTGTAGAAAGTAGAGCTTTTTAGGGACATTTTAGACGTTTTTGGAATTTTCTAAGGACATTTTGATCTCTTTTTTGTTTTCTAAGTTCTTCTCATTACTCTTGATCATTCTTAATGTTCTCTAACCTTATATAATGTCTTTTAACTCTTGTTTTATAATGTTTTAATAATGTTTACAATGCATTAAATGTATGAATATATTTACAAATATTGTGTGCCTAATTGTAGGAAGAATTTTATAAAGAAAATTATTTAAGAAGATTGAAAGAGATAAGTAATCAAAAACAAAAAAGCTCATAAGAATTCAAAGATCATTCTTTAATTTACTTGTAAATTAGTGTCTTTTTTTTTTAATCTTGAAATGGTTATTTTATCTATTGAATAACATTTATTTTTAAAAGTCATTAACATCAATTTCACTGTTAGGACAAAATAGAAGAAAAAGAATAAAATGTAATATAAGGAACAATCTTGATTATTTTTTAAAGTTCTTAACCATTAATAAGTTATGTTTAGAGTTAGAGAAGAGGAGGTTTGTATCTTTTTAGGAGAAAAAATAAAATACAAAACAATCTAAACCAAATTAACTCATTAGTTCAATTTCTAATTTGGTTTGAACTTTAACCATCAATAAGTTATGTTTAGAGTTAGAGAAGAGGAGGTTTGTATTTTTTTAGGAAAAAAAATAAAATACAAAACAATCTAAAACAAATTAACTCATTAGTTTAATTTTTAATTTGGTTTAAATTTAAATAAGCAATTGTTAATTAAAATTATGATTTTATATTAAAATAAGCATCCAAATTTAAATTAATTTATGTTAAGATAACTAAGCATTACTCGACATTTTTAAATTAATTCTAAATACCAAAGTCAGCATACCTTACAAGAAATATTTAATTTTGTTTCTAAATTAAAGAATTAAAAAAATTCTAATTCAAGAATTAAAAAATTCAATATAAAATTAAATTAAATATCCAATTTTACAATTGAAAGCTGCAACATAATTAATTAAAAAGGAGGAAAATAAAATTACTACACAATTTAATTTTAAGAACAAACTTCTAATTTCTTGCTTATAAAATTAAACCAGTAAATTAACAAAATGAGATTAAATTAGACAAAAGAATTATCTTTTTATGAGATTTCAACACTGATAAATGATTATATAAACTAAGATAAGACTTAAAAATTTGGACTCCAACTAGAAAATAAAGCTAATCCACTAAATGCTTAAAAAATTAGGGAAGTCAAGATTCAAGTTCTGAATGATAAAAGTTCACAAATTAAAATTTAAAATAAATAAAAGATATAATTAATAATTCAGAATTCTAAAAAAGTGTTTTCCACCTGATGTTAAGTTTTTGCTTAAGTCAATAGTTCTTATATGCCATTTGAACTTGAATTGAGTAAAGATTAAGATCTTGTTTTGCCATTATTGTTCACAACATTTGGGCATGGTTGTGGTAAAATAATATTTATCTTTATAAAGTAAGTTTCTAAAAAATTAAGTTCCAAAACTATAGAAATTTTCCTTGTATCAAAATCATTTTTTAGATCTGGATATGCTTATTTTATTAAAATATATTTAAATTGTTAGAACATGTTTTGATTCACTATTCATCCCAATTAACTTTATTCTATACTTTAATCTACTATATAGGCCTATAAGAATATTTAGGGCTATGTTTTAGTCTTTCCATTGTTATTGAAATTACTTCAAACACATAAATGTAGTTCAAGATATAATCTATATAATGAATAAATATTCAAAAGTATAAAATATTTAAAAATTAGCTATATTTGTCACTTAAACTTAATGAAGCTCGGTAATATAAAATTCAGCCAAAACAATAAAATAAAGTATAATTCACACCTAATTTTACCTACTACAAAGCTATAACAAATTGTACAAAGTTTATGATCATTCATAGTTTGTTATTAAGGAGTGATTGCTTAGAGGGGTAAAGTTGATAAATAATAATTGAAAATTTTATGTAAATATGGAAATTCAAGTAAAGAATACTTGAAAAATAGTTCAAGGGTTTAGGGTACACAAGCTAATTACAATTATTGAAATATATGACTATTACAATTATCGAAATCTCAATTTTGATTTATTTTTATTATAATCTTATCTTTTTTTTATCTAAGTGATACCTCCTAATGTGAATTAAATGAATCTTTCCTTTTGTTGGTTCACTTAAATAAAACAACAATAGGATTATAACAAAAATAAATCAAAATTAGGATGTCGATAATTGTAAGAGTGAAATATGGAAAAGAGAAGGAATGGAGGAAAGTGTCACACCCTCAATTCTACAAAGAAAAAAGAGTCATAAGCTCAATGTAGAATTATCACAAGAGCATGAGAAACCCTTGATAAGATCCAAGTAATGGTTCTTTCCAAGAACCCAATGAGGTAATGTCGTAACCGTATTTACAATGAGACTACGAAAAACTTGCTAAAAATTTTAGAAAGGAATTTAATTGATTTGTGGAGCCCCCGTCAAATTTTATTTTAAGGGAAAATATTTGGAAAAGCACTAACTTGAGGAAGAAATCTAGGTTCGAGAGTTGATTACGAATAGGAAAGGTATTAGGCACCCTACTTGCCCGTTTCGAAGAACGGTACCCTTAAACTGAGTGTGTGATTTTGATATTTTTGAAAACTGTTTAATCCCTTTAAATAGAATAGAAATAAATAGATTTGTGAAAAAATAGTCTGAGAGGACTTGATCCTACTCCTATGTATTCCCTGGTGCAACGAGAAATTTAAGGTTACGTAGTTTTGGTGGGGGGACTCGATCCCCTCAAAGAAATAGAAAAGCTGTTTATAGACGAAATTGATTTTTGAATGAAGTTAGTTAACACAAGGATTAAATCACATAGTCGTAAAACTTAAACTGTCGTAAGCCCCGTTTGAGTTTGTACGAATTAAAATACAGAACAGCAGAGAAGACTGCCTATCCGCATTAGAATCCGTTTAGACGAATTTTCAGAAGAAAATGAACATTTGGAATGAAAAACAAAAATTTTTCAAAAAGACGTCTGTGCAAAGTCCAAACCATCGAAGCCACTTTTGAACTAGAACGAATTAAAATACAGAATAGCATAAAAGATTGTCTATCCGTATTGGAATCTATTTAGACAAACTTTTGGAATGAAAAACAGAACGTTTCGGAAAGACATCTGCGCAAAGTCCAAACCATCATAAGTCGTGTTTGAACTTGCACAAATTAAAATACGGAATAGTAGAGAAGGCTGCCTGCCCGCATTAGAATTTGTTTAGATGAATTTCAGAAAATTTAATCGTTTGGAATGAAAAATAGAAATTTTTCAGAAAGACGTCTGTGCAAAGTCCAAACCGTCATAAGCCACGTTTGAACTTGTACGAATTAAAATACGGAAGAGTAAAGAAGGCTTCCTGCCCGCATTAGAATTCGTTTAGACGAATTTCAGAAAATTTAAAAACAGACATTTTTGACGGAATTAGTGAAAATAGTAATTTCGACTTATGGTGTTTATTGGGAATGAGCTTGAACCAAATTTAAGGTAAAAGAAAAACAAATGGCCTTGACTTCAGAAAATTGAATTTGATTTCAAATTAAAGAAAAGGGATTAAGTTTGACCAAAAAATAAAATAAAATGAACTTGATTTAAAATTAAGAAATTGGACTTGACCCAATTAAGAAAAATTGGATTTGATTTCAAAATTAAAAAAAATTAGGCTTGATGCAAAATAAAAAAATGGATTTGATTTAAAAATTAAAAAATATTGGACTTGATCAAAATTTAAAAAAAAAAGGATTTTATTTCAATTTAAAAAAGAGGGAATAGGACTTGACCTAAATTTAAAAAATTAGATTTAATTTCAAGATAAAAAGGAATTGGGCTTGATTCAGATTTATAAAAAAGAATTTGATTTCGAATTAAAAAAGAGAATTAGGCTTGACCCAAAATTAAAAAGATAGGTTGATTTTAAATTAAAAAGAAATTGGATTTAACCCTTATTAAAAAAATAGAAGAATTTTTGTTGGTTGAATGAAACTAGTTTGATTTTTATTATGGTCCCAAACATTAGATTATTTTTGTATGGGAGGTCAGCTGGGCGCTAAAATTCGCTTAGTAATGATCGATATACTGATTAGAATGTAACCACATGACCCGATTGTAAGAAACGAGCGATTATAACATAATGGGGCCCAATTACAAAGCAAAATAATCCATTATGATAGGCAAACCAATTAAATCAGCATGGTTACTTATCGCGATGGTTTCGGCATGGTCCATTTGAAAATGGCCTTGGCCCAAGTTAGAATCTACATGATTCTTTAGTATGACTTATCGCTGCCTCGCAATCACAAAATAGTAAACAAGGGAATTAAAATGTGGGCTTTACTTTTCGCACCCCCTTTTTTCTTTTTGCACCCCCTTCAATTTTTTGGATTTTTTTATTACCATTTTACCCTTAACACCTCTTCATCTCTTCTGCAAAATTTTTCTCTTCCCGCAAAGTATTAGTTTACATTCACAAATTAATTTACGGAATGCATCGGTGTATTTCGTAAATTAATTTTGGAATGTAATTTTTTATTTTCCATAACTAATTTACGGAGGTTACATTTCATGTTCGAAACTAATTTGCGGAAACAAAATTTCGTGAAATTAATTTTACGGAATACCTAATGATTTGAAATTAATTTGCAGAAAGTGTTTAACGTTCCGCAAATTATTTTGCGGAATATAAAGTCTGTTCGTCTTCTCCGATACTCCTCCAATGCTTCTTCGACGTTATTTTCTTAGTTTTTCCTGCCACCAAAAGCAAAACCTAACATAGATTCGATTAATAAGGAAGAAAGTACAACAATGGCAAATAGAAGAAGAAATGGGAAAAAAAAAAGAAAAAACCTGACCAAAGACCTCCCAGGGAGAAGAGAGGAAGAAGAGAGAAGGTTAATAGGCGGTATTTTTGTCTTTTTACCTATAAGGTGTAAACATCCAATTATGTCCGAGGCCCTTCCTTATTCTTCATTGGAGCAATCCAAGAAAAGCGAGAGAAAAATAGAGAAACAAGAAAAAGTGAAAAACTGAAATAACAAAAATATATATATAAAAAAAGTAAAGAAAAAAGGAAAAGCATCAAAATAATAATAATAATAATAATAAGGAAATAAAATAAAAAATAAATAAATAATGATAATAATAAATAATAAATAAATAATAACGAATTCAAAAAGAATTAAAAACAAAATAAAAATTAAAAAATATGAAAACTAAAATAAATTAAAAAATCTGAAAACTAAAATAAAAATTAAATTCTGAAAACAAAAATAAAAATGAAAGAATAAAACAATCAAAAGTCAAAAACCAAAAAAAGAAAAAGAAAAACGAAACAAAAGAGAAAAAGAAAAATAATTAAAAATCTAGAAAAATGATTAAAAATCTTAAAAAATTTAAAATCTGGAAAAATAATTAAAAATTAAAAAACTGGAAAAATAATTAAAAATTAAAAATCTGGAAAAGTAATTAAAAGTTAAAAATGTGAAAAATAATTAAAAATAAAAAATCTGAAAAAATACTTAAAAAGTTGGAAATCTGAAAAATAATAAAAGATAAGAAATTTGAAAAAGAAATAAAAATAGTTAATAATCTGAAAAAGAAATAATTAAAAAAATAAAAAATAAAAATCTCTTTTAAAAAAAATGATGATGAGAAGAAAAGGCAAAATAAATAAGGGAGGATATAAAAAGGTGAAAGGGCACAATAGGGGGGGACTTTTCCTTTTCAGCGGAGGAGGTTTTTCTTTTCTGGAGGTTTTCTCTTAAGGGTTTTTGGGAGAGGGTATTAGCAGCGGGGAGGTTTTAGAAAAAGGGGTTTGTGCCCAAGATTCCATCAACGGAGGATAGCTCTCTTTTGCCCTCAATAAGCGCTTAATCCGTGTTTGGTAGTTCCGCCTGGCAAGGTTAGCATCTAATCCCTTACCAACCTTTGATCTCCTCAAAATTTTAGCGTCTCTGTATATCTGCTAGCTGGGACTGTGGAAATGGTATTCACTTAAATATGAATCGCTTGCAATCGGCTCACCCCCTCGCCGTTAACTAAAATATGTGTAAACAAACGAAATAAGGAAGCTAAATAGTAAGATAATCAACACCTATAACTGACTGAGCGCTGTGGAAACGACGGATGTTTGCAAAATTAAGTGCCCCGAGCGCTAGAGTTCATTCCTGACCCAAGACGTTGAAGGCGCATTCATCGCCATTGTACCATGGGTCGGTGTTGATCCAAATCGCAGAACTAGCCCCCCAGCTTAGCAAGGGAGGAGTGAAGATTTTGGGAAACCGAACGAACAACTCCAGTGGCGGCGTTCTTCCCCCCAGTGTTGCACGACGCGACGATCCACTCCCTTTGGCCTCACACACGATCGGAATCGGAGCCAGAGTTCGTTGCGGACGAGGGATGGGAGAATCAGGGGAGGCCCCGCTCCGCCGTGGTGCGTTTGTCGCTCAAGTTCGATGCTCCAACAGAGGAGAATCCGGCGTTTCTAACCCAGCTGGAAGGAGCTTTTTCTCCGTCGCCCGCCTACAATAATGGGAAGCGGGGAGGCCCAAACGACCTCTCGAGCCAACGAATCGCCGGCGAAGGCGTCGCCGTGAGGAAGCGCGACGCATACAGATGTCGTGGAATGACAGAGGTGGCAGTGCTCGCGACTTGACCAGCCACCGCCGCGGGCATGAAGTTCGGCACCTGCAGGTTGGAAACCAGCCACCACGACGAGCAACTTGCCGGAATTTCCAGGATAAAAGGGTGAGCGAAATCCGGCGTGGAAGAAGAAGTCCAGGAGGATCTGGGGAAGAAGAACCCCTCTGTGCAAATTTGCTTCATTTTCCCAAACATTTAAAATTTGCAAAACAGTCCTTAAAATTACCATATTTGCTAATAAGCCTCTAAATTTATCATATTTGCTAATAAGCCCCTTAACTTATCATATTTGCTAACAAGCCCCTCAACTCTTCATATTTACAAATTAGCCCAACTTCCTTTTTTTTTTAAGTTCTTTTTTGGTCAAATTTTTTTTTTTTAAAAAAAAACATCTAATCCCCTTCCCAAATCAAGTCCATTTTCTTTTAGATCCCCCTTCTCTAACTAAATCAAGTTTAATTTTCGACAAAATATCAAATCAACCATTTCTTTTCAACCAGTTCCTTTTCCCTAAAAACGTTCGATTAAGCCCACACACGTCCGATATTTATAAATCAAGAAAACGATCAAATGAAAATCTTTTTTCTGCTTTCTTTAATCTCACGCAATGGGCACTAAAGACGACCTGGTAGCTTTTTCTCAATTGCGTCGTTTAGAAATCTACAGATGGGTCCAAGTGCAGCAAATTGTTGTCTTGGGCCTAATATGTAGATTAGGATTGCACCTCCTTTACTTTGTTTTCAGTTAAATAAAAATCTCGTCTTTGCTTTCTTAATCACACGCAATGGGCCCTAAAAACGAACTGGTAGCTTTTTCTGCTGTTCGTTGTTTAGAGGTCTGTATGGGTCCAAGTGCAGCCATTGTTGTCTTGGGCCCTGTGCATATGTGGATTGGGATTGCCCCTCATTTCCTTCGTTCTTGGTAAAATAAAAATCTGGTTTTCGCTTTCCTTAATCTCCTATAATGAGCCCTAAAAACGAATTGGTAGCTTTTTCTGCTGTTCGTTGTTTAGCGGTCTGTATGGGTCCAAGTGCAGCCGTAGTTGTCTTGGGCCCTGTGCACATGTGGATTGGGATTGCATCCTCAAAATATTTCCCAAAAAAAAAAACACAACAACAACAAAACATTTGCTTTCCGATTTAAACTCTATTTGAAGGTCAAGCCTTCAAGTCTACCAGAACTACGTGAGCCTTGAATTTCCCATTGCACCGGGGAATACGTAGGAGCAGGGTCAAGTCCTATCAGGCTAACCTCTCTCGAATATTTATTTTCACGCTAATAAAAGGGATCAAACAATTTTCAAATAATCACACGCTCGGTTTAAGGGTACCGTTCTTCGGAACGGGCGAGTGGGGTGCCAAACACCTTCCCTGCTCGTAATCTACTCCCGAACTTAGAATCTTATCTTCAAGTTAGGGTTTTTCCAAAATTTTTCCCTTAAATAAAAATTTGGTGGCGACTCCACACAAATAAAATAAATTAATTTTCGAATTTTAGAGATCGTGTCATCTCGTCGGAATCGCGGTTACGACATAAGGGAGGTGCAAAAAGAAATTTTGGGGGGTGCAAAAGGCAATCCCCTTAAAATGTTCGCATGTGGGGATCGAATCTGAGACAACTGTGGCATGCAGAGGGCTAACCACTAGGCTGTGTCTCCAACTGCGATTTAGTGCTCAATAACTTAACTAAAACTTAGAGAAGATAGCATCTGAACTAGAATATGTGGAAGGTCTTCTGCAATGCATGTGCTGGCGTCCTCACTTACTTCTTTCAAAATCTTACAGGTCTCAAGGACACAATTCCACCCGTTGCAGCAGCTTTGAGCACCGAAAATGTTTTGGTCATAACCGATCGTGAAAGAACAGCTTTGGCACCACTATTGATACTTTTATCCAACTCCCCACCAATAAAATTATATTCTGCATCAGCTATTGAGGGACAGTATTTTCAGATTGAGAAACTACTCTGGTTTGCTCAAACCCAGTGTATGACTGATATGACTATCTTTTGAAGGCAGCACCATTTGCTAAAAAAAGACTTGGCCATCTAATTGCATGCAGGGTGGAACTTAACGAGCTAATCAACTGCATGGGGGCTTAAGCTGTCGCGCCTCATCCTGCTGTATTCCTTACTAGGGACCCACAACCCTATTATCCCATTCCATAATGATAGTCATCAGACTGCATCCATATACGTTAGCGATTGAGTGGTTGCACCAAAGAGGACACCTGCCACGTAAGTAATGACGTGTATGTAACTGGATTGAAATTTTGTGGTCCTTGAAATGTGCTTCTAAGCCACTTCACTTGGGCTATCCATAGACAAACATGTTGAAAAGGTCTATGGCACAATTAACTTTTAAGTTGAGTCTATAGCCCGCTTTGAAATTTCTGTTTGTGGTCGTGGTGCTACCAATCCCACTTTCCCAACATGCAGAGATTTGGAAACAAGAGTTACCTGCAATGGTTCAACTAGATGGAATATATCAGGTTGTACTATATCTCTAGGGTTGTTCAAATCCCATTCTTACAGATTGGATGGCATAGTTCTGACAAGAACACTCAAAGTGGATCGCTGCCATTTTAGCCTATTATTTTGAATAAAATCTTCTCTTGTGATTTTCGACTTGCATGTTGTGCTGATCTGTATTAAGCATTATAGTCGAGTATGATAGTAACATAGCAGCCCTTGTATTGGATAGGATATGTAGTGATTGCTCATAACATCTCTTAGAGAAAGCTTGAAGCACTCTTTATGTCTCTTGTGATTTTCGACAATCTGAACGTCTTCAAAAATAGATGCAGGGTTGTGTCTACTGTCATGTCTTTGGAATCAAATGTTCTAGCACATTCCTAGAGAACCTCAACATAGAACTCCTCATGATTTCCAAGGAGGTCACCAACAAGATTCTTATCCAATCCAGTCATGTATATTTGATTAATACTTCCAGGTTCAGCAGAACACATTACAAGCTAGAAATTCTATACTGGTAACTGGCAAAGGATTTGAGAAAACTGAGTTTTTACATCTCAACGAGTTTCTCAAACAGTGATCGATGACTGAAAAGCATGATGAGTATGTATTGGCTATGGTTCCATTTATAGAGAATGTGAATGCTTTCAAACTTGTTCCAGTGTAACAAATTTGATATCTTAACTAGGAATAGGTATGTAAGGACTAGCGATGCAAAAATGAGATCAGAATCAACCCATGAATTCCTAAAATTACATCCATCCAACCACTACATTCTAGTAGCCAACCGTAGAAGCAAATAACCAACCATAAAAGGCAAATTGCTATGTTGAGAGCTTACCTGGGAATTCTGTAGAAGAATGTTGCATCTAGTGAACCTTTGCAACTTGTTCTTAAGATTTCGAAGTGAGAGTAGAGGAGTGGTTTCAGAATATTTCCAGAATTGTAGATCTCTGGCGGTGCCAGGCGATATCAGTCAAGAATGATATGCTTGGTGAGCTATGCTGGTTCCCTAGATCAGAGATGCAAAATCACCAAAAAGTCCTCGTTCTCTTTAGACCAAAATGGAGGAGATGTTCTTAGAGAATGAATAGATGATCTGGCAAAAAAAAACTTCAAAATGCTTCGCCCTAATCGAGAAAACTGGGCAGATTCGAGGGTAATTTAGGTTTTTTTTTTCGCTGAATTTTGCGCCAAAACTCAGAAAAACCTCCCCCTCTTTTCCGTCTTTTCTTTTCTTAACTAATTAATTGAACTTTAACCACTTTAGCTATTTTTCAACCAATTTCTTATTTATTTATTTTGTTTTTTATTTATATTTTATATCTTTTATTTTGTTTTTTTATGTATTATTTTTATTATTTCTTTTATTATTATTTTTTATTATTTCTATTTTCTTCTATTTTATTTTCTTATTTCTAACCAATTCTTAACTAACTTTATCGTGTTCCTAGATAACTTATAATAATTTCCTAAAAAAAATGTTCTTCTTTTATATTTTATTTTATCATTTTTCTCTTTTTCTCTTTTTTTCTTTTCTCTATCTTTTTTCCTTTTTCATTCTTTTTTGCTATTATTATTTTCTTTTCCATTTTCTATATTTGTTTTATTACTATTATTATTTATATATTTTATTATTATTTTTCATTGATATATTATTTTTATTATTATTTTACCTTTATTCATAACTTAAAATGGATCTCGAACATAAAGCCTTCTCAAAAGAAAAAATTCCAATTCTTATTATCATCAAAACTGTACCCTTAAGGAAAGTTAAATAAGTATTTATAATAAAAGTAAAACCCTAAATGCTTAGTAGCTAATAAGGTCTGGCCCACTAACATAACACAATAAAAGTAACAAATTCTAAAAAGGCTTAATAACCATTACAACAAAGCCCATTAGCATGATAAAATAAATATGTATTATCATATACTAGAGTAAACATAAAGTCTTGTGCTTTTTTCGTCCATATGTTACGTTGCCTTAAACATAGCTATGACTATGTGATTTAAGGCTTCTTTAACTTTCTTTACGTTTTATCTTGTCATAGAACCTTTAAGCCATTGTTAGAGATTGTCTTTTTTATCTCTTTCATTCTTTATCATAATCTCTTTTTGGTTCATATCACTTAGCCTTTGGGTTAAATATAATACCCTAAATTTCTCTACTTAACTTTATGAATTAGTAATATTTCTAAATAGAAACCTGAGATAGAAATAAAAAAATTTAGTAAGCTTAGCATGATTAGGAATTTCCCAACAAATTATGAAACTACCATCGAGATAAAACTAAAAATAGATAAAGGATAAAAGAATTAGGATAAGAGTTTATATATCTCTAAGGAATTTAAAACTTCTTAATAATTACAAAATACCACTAGCAGTTTAGAGACAAACTAGGAAGAACTAAGGCTATCGGTAGAGGCCCGCACCTCGTGTTATCTTCTCACACATAAAACGATGAAAGATACACAATATTTATTATGGGTACATTTTTATAGATAATTCGGTAACTAGTGAAACCTGTTATTAATGATCATGTTTTCCAAGATAATAAGTGACGAAGATGCATGGTATTTATGACACTTTATAGAGAGAGAAAACATGTTATTATGAGCATGTTTTTCAAGAGAATAAATGATGATGATGCATGATATTTGTGGAACTAAAGATAAAAGTCATAAATACTAGAGAGATAAAACATTAAAAATGGTTAATCCTTTGGATAAGAATGTGAATTTTAAGTCTTTACCTAAGAGAATTAGAATGAGACCATGGCCTATTATCCAATGGACAAAAGATGATAATTAATTAAAATTAAGTAAAATTAAAAAGTTAAATTCTCTTAATACCTTTGAAGTGGTTGAATTTAGTTACAAAGGGATAAACTTCACTCTGTTTCACTTTTAACACCTTCAACACTTGCTAAAAACTATTGCTTCAAGTTATCTCTCCTTACCTCTCATCTAATAAAAAATGACTAAGGTTTAAGCTAATTTTGAAGCCTAAACATAAGAACACTTAATGAAAATTCCTCCCCTCCTTGTGGATAGCTCACAACCAAAGCTTCAAGGAAGGTTTCCTCTCCATCAGAATCTCTAAAGCTCTCCTCTTAACTCCCTACCAAGTAGGATGTTCTTGCCTAAAAATTTTGAAGTGTTCATGTTTCTTACTTTTGCTTGTTTCCTTTATCTTTGAGGATATTTTTTCTAAACCAAAGATCAAACTCATTTGAGCATCTATAAGTCCAAAACTTCCCCAAGCTTTGAAAATAGGGATTTCTAAGTTTCTAATAAATTTTAAGAATCCAAAATAAAGCTTTGATAGGGATTAAAATTCTTAGTTTTTACTTGTAAATCATTTTAATTAACTAAAACTTCTTAAAAATGGATTTTAGATATTTTAGGCAGATTTGTAATGTGTTATTTCAAGATTTGAAAGATGTTCAAGTGGAGGTTATTTTAGAGATTAGAGAGAATTTAGTGAACTTTGTTTTATTTAATCATAGATCCACTATATGTTGTATATTTCCTTAAGAAGAGAAAGGTTGATCCTTTTCCCTTAAAAGCTAAAATCTTGGACCTTAAAAGTATGGAACTTTAAATCTAGATCATTTTGACCATGGTCCCAAAATACTAAAAGGAAGAATACAAAAGTTAAATTTTAACTAATAAAAGTTTAACCTTTATGACAATAACTCAAGGTAAAAGACTTACGACTTAGAAAATGCATGAAAGATCCAAAATTTACAAAAAAAAAAAAGAAACAAGGATCTTGAATAAGGACAAGGACTTGTCAAATTTTAGTGGTATTTAAAGCAAATCATGACTATTAAGTTCCTAAAATTTGGATCAATGTGCTAAGATGGAAAATGTTTTGAAAAATGCCATCTTAGATGCAAAATGTGGCCATTTGACCATGACCACTCCAATGAGAAAGGAAGGACTTAAAATTCATAAAGATATAAAAATAAATACCCTCCATAAATTATAAAATTAAAAATATGCACATAAAGTCAAGAAAAATAAATTAAGTGGTCTTGAGAAGGTTAATATGGTCATTTGATCAACCATTAGGAAAAAGAGTAGAAGAAAATTTGTTTTAGTAAGTTAAGATCATTAAGTAATTTAAGTTACAAAAGTAATCCCAATTAAGTGGACATAATTTAGTAAACTATAATAAGGAAAATTTGATCTATACTTGTAAGTATGGTAGTAAACTAATTAATTGGGTAAAAGATTGAAAGAATCGCTTTAATTAGGTTTTAATTCTAAGAGATTGGCCACAAGAATATAGAAAAATGAACAAAAACCTTATGAAACTAAAAAGATCATTCGGCTAATGGGAAAGAATAATTAGACAACACAAGATTTAATGGAAAAAATATATATGTTGATCTCTTCTAAGAATAGATCTTAAGAAACAAAGTGACTATGAGGTTTAGACGAGCAAAAGGCCTACTTGTGAGGCATAATGGTCATTTGGTCAACATAAGAATAATTATGAGAAAAGGTTAAAAAAATATTGAGAAAAGAAAGGTCAAGAGAGACTTAGATAGAATAAGGTGTGTAGATGTTATTGAAAAACTTATCATAAAACACAAATAATATGGTCAACTTAGTCATTTCTTAAAAAGAGTATATGCTGTCAAAGATTTAAAGACCTTGCCTAAGTAAATATTTTCACTAAGTATGTGAATTTTTGCATAAATAATATTTTTCTAGTTATTATGATGATTTTTCGATATGATTAATTATGTTTAAAGTGCCATGTGATCTTTTGAATGATACAATGACTTGTGTATATGTATAAGATTCCATGTATGTGCTTGAATAAATATATGATGATGAATGAAATGAATGCTATATTCACATAGGATATTGATTGAGTATGGAATATGCATCCTATTATAAAAACTTAAAATGAAACATAATAAATCAAAGGGTCGCCAAAATAAATTCTATGTGAAAATCTAAGTTCACTACTTTAACCATGCCAAGTCCGGGGCTTGTGCACAGATGAAGGTCTGGGACTATCCATATTAGAAGCTTGGGGATTTAAGTTAAGGTGGTGATGACAATCAAGAATAAGCTCATATCCTTTAATGTGGGAAGTGGTAAGATATTGTTTGATCAAGTAGTTAACAAATTGTCAGAATATTAATAATGTTATAAATGAAACAAAATTTAACAATGTCCCACTAAGTGTATAATGGTATGCCATATATTAAAGTGTCACCAAGAGGGTAATCAATGAATGTGAATGATTGTGAATATGACCAAGAATGATAATATGTCAAGTAATATCTATGATGTTATAATTGAACATGATAATAAAGTGACCCAAATAATGAATGAGATGCATAAATATATTTGGTGTGAATTAGTTCATATTTAGAAAAAATAAAACCATCTGAAAAAGTGATATTTTAGAAAATAAATACAAGAAAATTAGGTCCAAGCGAATACATATTTAGATTCACTAGAACCTAAAATACAAGAAACACCTAAGTCTTATTCTAAGATATTAAGAGACATGGGAGAAGAGTGTTGGGCCTGAGAGAACTTTTCTTAAAGGTCCAAGAAGGCTTCCACCTCCTTCTAAAACTTCTTGGCTCTTGTTCCGGAAATAGTTCTAATGACTTTGCCTGGAAAGGTCTCAACAACTATGACTGATCTGTAACACCCAATATTTCTCATAATGGACTCTGTAGGTTACAAATACCCTTTTGTAAGAAATTAAATAGAATAAGAATTAAAGTTAGAGAAATTAGAGAACTTTTAGCAAATGACGAAAATGATCCTCCATTAGGATGACACAAATAAATTTGTAGGAAACCTAAAAAATAATTGAAAAACATTATAAAGGTTTATAACTCATCTATAATGTTTAGAAATTTATAAGAAAAGAATATAAATAAAGAGAGAACGAAAATGCTATCAAAAACACCCAAAAATAACCAAAACATCCTTAGAAAGGTCTATCTTTCATAAGGGCTAAACTGTTCCTAGAAAAATGGAAAATGATGTAAGAATTATTAGGAAATGAACCAATAAGTGTTAGAAATATCGGAGAAATAATTTGGAAACTTTCTCAAAAATTCTCAAAAAATTATTAAAATACCTTGAATGACTAGTAAGACAAGAAAATGTGATGCAGAACTGGGGAAGTGGACCCCACATATTGAGCACAAAATTGGACATGTAGAAAATGAGGTGGTGACTCACTTTATGAGTTATAACTTCATTAATACCATACAGGACAAAAATATTAATGATAAAAGATAAAATTAACTATGGTTAAAGTAAATTAACCTTAATTAATTAAAATTAAGCCATGCTTAGAATAAATTAACCTGATTAGTAACAAATTCAGAGTAATTAATATTAAAATAATCCTAAAGAATAATTTCTTACATTTAAATTTAAATTGGAAAATGAAAATTATATGTAAATGGGCCAAAATATCCTTAAGTGGAAAATTAATTTCCAAGTTATCCCTAAATAGCCAAATGTCATCTTAAGCCATGGAGAGCTCATTTTCTTCATAACACACCTTCTAAACACTTAGGAAAATTCTCTAAACTCTCTCAAAACACCAAAATCTACACTAAGCTTAAACTTTCATCTTTAAAATTTAGGTTAAATTAAAACAAACCCCATCAAGCCCCACCACTATTAGTAAGAGATGTTATGTGGACCATCAAGGAGGAAGGAGACCAATTTCAAAGACCCACCAAACCTTCATAAAAGTTTTTAACAAGTAGGGTCTTTACCATAATTTTTTCTAGGATTTTATTATGTGGTTATGGTTGTTTTTCTTCTCTTTTTGGTGGATCTCCCTTTAAGTTCTATGGATCTATTTCAGTTGAGTTTCTTGGAGCTTAAAACCTTCCTTGATGGTTAAAAGTAAGCATCACCAAGTTTCTAGTGATTTTTGGAAGTTAAGGAAAAGTTTTGATGGATTAAAGTCTTTCTAACAACCTTTGGAGAAATTTAATCGGTTAAAATGTCTTAAAAATATTTTTTAATGGTTTGTGGTAGATTTGAGAGTTTTTATGAAAAGTTTTAAAGTGCTCAAAGTAATGGATAGATCATGTAGTAGATCTAGTATATCTACACTTGATTGTCTTGAAAAATGCCTTAATTAAGGTCTTTGTGTTCAAAGTTGGAAGCTTATTTATATCTTTCCTCAAAGGCTTTAATCTTGAAGTTGGACTTTGATAAAAGTCAAGATCTGGACTCATATGTTAAATATCTTAAAAGACAAAAAATTTATGTCATAAAATCTATAAACTTAACTTGAAACTTGGACTTTAAAACTACTAAGAGTAAAGGTGGAATTATGGATCCAAAGATGAACAAGACATTTAAGATCTTTCATGACCATGACCAAAACTACGGAGTAAGGACAAATCATGAATGGATCTAAGAACACACAAAGTACTGAGTGTTAAAATTCATGAGACAAAGGTCAAGTGGGA
The DNA here is from genome assembly GCA_026541065.1 of Canavalia ensiformis. NCBI lineage: Eukaryota > Viridiplantae > Streptophyta > Magnoliopsida > Fabales > Fabaceae > Canavalia > Canavalia ensiformis. The sequence continues at coordinate 37,625 of JAMKYM010000194.1, read as the reverse complement.
AGAATTTGATAAAAGACCCTTATTTTAGGCACCTAGTGGATTCGACAACCATCAACATAGTTAAGGAAACCTGAGCTTAACATTTTAATTAAGATGTAAAAAGAAGTGTGAGAAACTATTATAAAGGAACCACAAATTTGGAAGAGACTTGGAAATGGTTGGGTAACCATTTGGCCATTAATGAATTAAACATGATCGAGGATGCCCATTTATTGATATTTTGCTACGACAACCTTTCCAATGAGGCTTTCATTTTATACCAAAGTTTTTTTAAAAATATTTACCATATTTTCACTAATAAAAATTGTCTAAAGTTTTTGCATCATGAAGTAACAGCCTAATAATGGAACCGTGTGTACGACTTAAACGTAAAAATGAACTTCATTTTTAGGGTGTTACATCGAGAACGTGCTAGGCATGCAATTTTTATTGGGACAACTGCTTATATTCACATTCATCCCCTTAAGAAGTCTAGATGTTAGAAACCTTGACCAGTTGGGCATCGAGCTACAAATAATGGCTACCTCTGCAGGATGGGATAAGCTAATACCCTTGTCATTGAGCCAGCCTATTGGGATCTTACCCTCGAGTTTCTTGGTTCTCTTTCTTATGACCATTCATAGAAGAGTCCTCATGCCTATATCGTAAGTTACTAGATGGGGGAAAACTTACTGGCAGTCCCTCACCTAGTTCAACATAGCCCTAAGGTTTTAATTGTAGAAGAGACCACAAAACTTAATTATTTGAGTACCCTAAGGAAGATTTCCACTGAGTTCCAAGAAGGACCCTTCTAGTCAGAAATCATTAGGGAAGATGCCTTTGCACCAGCCTCTTCCATTCGCAACCTTGCATTGCATATCAATACTTTGCAGATGACCTGTTCGCAGGAAGGGATAGCATTGGATGCATCACTAGGATACATTTCTTCCCCCTCTAGGCAGTAGTTCACGGAAGTCGCATTGATGCTAAAAGATTCTGCATCATGTCCTACATGTACACTAGGATGTCCCAAGAGGGCGGAAACTTGGGTTGTGTTAGCATTGGGTCCTATATTACTACCCTCTACTACTTTCACAATGCTTTTCATCCTGACACAACAGAAATGAATAAACCTATCTTTCTGGGGAATCGACCATGGTCACGCATGGGCCTATCGGGACATGGCTAATATTAAAATTCAACCATTCATTTGGAAGAAGAACTTTTCCTTACAACAAGAGAGCATAATGTTGAGAGAGACTAATAGGTCGAGGTGGGACATATCTCTTCTACTTATTTTGGATATTATTTTTCCCTTTCATAGGACGTAGGAACAATTTTTTTAGTAATAGGATATTTTATTAATGTGATCCAAGTTTACTTGGAAATAATAACATATTCTTTCTTATATTAACCTGCATGTTGCTTTGAGAAGGGTCAACCTAAAAGGTGTAAGAACTTTTCCCTAGCTGTCGACACCCAACAAAAAGCATGCTTAAGGCACTGTTGGCCTCTAAGTGTGGGTACGGAGACCCTTTCCCTCCTTCCCAAAGGAGTTTAATATCTCTTCCATCTTCCTGTTTTAGTGTCTGCATAAGTGGAAGCTTGAGTTTGAGGAAGTAAACCCTTTTCTTCCTCATCAGAGAAGTCCTATTTTTTTTTCTTCTCAATTTTTTGATCTACATGCTTACAAATGCTTAAGTTTGAGGAGGGAGACCTTCTCCCTCATTGATTAACCTTTTAAAAAGTTTATCACATGTCTCTCCTCCTGTTCTTCAGAAAAATCCATCTTAATAAATAATTTTTTCCAAACTTAAAAAATGCCCTATGCTTAAGTTTGAGGAGGAATATCCTTCTTGTAACTATTTCTTTGTAAGTATTTGTACCTTGTAATAACTCTCATTTTAGGATTGTTGGTTGGTTCAGGATTTCGAAATCTTATTTTTTGCATGTAATAGATATCAATTGAATCTAAAAAGGGATTTAGAACTATTGTTATAAATAATTGATAATTCGATATCTTTGCTATCTTGTTTTACATTAGGTTAACCTTAAAATGGAAGGATTGAACCTGAATGAGGTTGCATCCAACCTCTCCCTTTTTGTTGAGCGATTTCCTTTTTTACTTTTACACTCTAGAACTTGCTTTGCAATCTTATCAAAACTTTTATAAGTAATTGTATAAGTAGAAAAATGATAAAGGAAAAATAGGTTTTATTGAATGAACATGGAGTTTAAGTATCACTTAGTTCCCCCTTTGAACCTAAGAAAAAAAAGAATGCTTTTCCTTGGTAGCCTTATTTATGTTGATAAGATTTCAGGTACCCTTAGATGGAAGAAACATAAAATAAATGATTGGAGAGTAAAAGAATAAAATAAAAAGAGAAAAGAAGGAAAAGGAAACAAAAAATAACTTGGGAAAATTCCAAAAGAACCAAAGTAAAATAAGCCTAAAAGTCTAGGGCTTATGTATTGTTGAAAATAATAAAAGCCTTTTGTTTTTTTCTTTGTTTTTCTCATGTGTGAATTTTTCCCTCGACCCTATTTCAACCATATAAATACTTTTTTATTCTTGTGTGTGCATTGAATTTTTGTAGAGATTTGAGGTTTATAGGCAAGTTTATTGCAATGTACAATCATAAGGGATCGAGTGAAAAATAATTATCCTACATATATGAGAGATAGTAAATAGAGTGACTAACTTTAGATGTAAAACTTGATCTTAAGGATCTAAAAGACTCTAATTGGACTATTGTCAATTATTTTCATTTTGGTAAATGGTAGTGTTATCAGCTAGATGTTGAACATGAGATTTTCTAGATTTTATATTTGTTGTATTCTCATTCCTTGGGTTATTGATTGGGGACAAGCAATAGTTATGTTTGAGGATGTGATAACCTGTCATTCTATCACTTTATCTAAGGGATTTTAGGCATAATTTCTACATGATGGAGCATTAATAACTTGTAAATTATCCTAATCTCCCTTATTTTTGCATGAATAGTTATACAAGCAAAGACTCTGAAAATAGGCACGTTTAGGAAAAAAAACAAAACAAAAATGGTGTTAAAAAACCAAGAAAGATAAAAATCCCCCATCAGAACGTACTTGGCCATGCAAACCTGAGCATTACCATGCTAATGTGAAGGTGCACAACTGTGCCAATTGAAACTACATGAACATGCCAAATGAAGTGGCATGACTGTGGCAAGATGAGCACCGTTGTAGTGAAATTCAAAGCCACAACAACACATGCTACATCAACCCTTATGATGTAAGAGGCATCCTAGTCACCCCTACGACATCACTGGAGGTTTAGATCAGCTGAGATAGCCAAGGAATGACTAGGTCAAGCTTACCCCATGACACTAGAAACCGTAAATCTTCACCTATAAAAGGAAGGTTTTGCCACACAATTCAGAACATCTCTCCCACTAGAGAACACTCCTCTCCTTAAGAGAGTAATATCCCTCTCTAGACACAGCCATACCTTTTCCCCATTTCTCATTTCTAGCCTCTCCATTCCTAATTCTCCCTTTATCATCCATCTATAGAATTTAAGGGGAAGGAGATCTCTTAACGGTGCAGATTTAGAGCAATTACTGAGTTATCGGTAGCCCGATTTTGTACTCTTTTCATTTACTTATTATTTATTATTTTGGATTGTTTTGCATTATATTTAACTAATTTCCAGTTCATGGGGCTTTGGAAAGCATTTTCTAGTAAATTTCTTGAATATGATTTCCTCCTTTATTTTATGGATGATTATCTCTCTTTACAATTATGTTACCTTTTTGTGCTTAATGAATTAATAACATGTAGCTAACCTTATTAATTTATAAGTTGGTTGGAGGGAGGTGATTTCACCACTCTTAATTAATATAACTAATAAATAAATGAACTTAAGGGTCTTGGAGGATCCATTGGGAACCTAATTATGTAATTGGTTAATTTCCTCACACGTAGTTAACACTTCTTACACTTTATGCCTCTTTTATTTATTCATCTTGCCTGATAAAGGAGGGTAATACTTAAAAAGGGGATTACTGCTACTACTTGATCAAGGAGGAGTAATAACCTTAGAGTTGGTGGTTAGCAATTGATACTTATAACTCATTCATAGAAGAAGAGGGATTTGGGAAGAAAGGAAGTAAAATAAAAAAAAGGATCCAAAGTCTCATGTTTATCCATAACCTGCACCACATTCCTTTGTTTTTCATTTTATCAATATTGATCTTTATTCTAAAAAGAATTCACACCTAAAACTCTTCCCTGGTGAGCTCAATAGTAAAAAAAAATTTCATACATAGATTGTTGGATAATCTTTGTGGGATAAATATTGAGGGCCTAAAATGCCCTCTTTCTACATTGATAGGTATACTTGCCCATGGGTAAAACTTGGCAAGAGTTTTATACTCATGGTTTGCATGCAAAAATAATCTAATGATGCTTGATATTATAGAAACTATATAAGGGATACCAAAGAAACATAAATCTTTCCAAGCTCAAAACGAGACACTAAGAGATATTCTAGGTTTGTGTTTATTAAACAAAATATAATTTTCCTTTATCATTCTCTTGTTATGAAATCACTTATGCAAGCCTCGACAAGGTCATAAGACAAGTTTTAGAGTGATAAAATTCAAAGTGGAATGACTCAACAAAAAAAGAGAAAGAGGTTGGTGCAACCTCAATTAGGCTCAATCCTTTACTACGGATACTCTAATGTGAAACATAATGATGAGGAACATGAGTAATTATTAGTTATTAAACTGTTCCATGTACTTAATAAGTTCAATTAATATCTATAATAAGATATTAGATGTTTTTACAACTTACCAACAATATAACAAAGCTAGGGTTATCACAAGGTACAACCATTTTTACAGAAGAACTGAGGAAGAGTATCCCTCTTCAAACTTAATCTTCTACTATTCTCTTAATTTATTTGGAAAAATTATTTCTTAAGGTATAAAAAATTATTTATAGAAGAAGGGATAAATTATTTTATAAAATATAATTAGGAAAGAAAGGATCTCCCTCATCAAACTTAATCCCTTTCACACATGCATGCAATACAAGTGTAGTGGAGAGAAAACTAGGACTTCCCTGAGTGGTGATTGAGGAGGAAAAAGATATCCCTCCTCAAACTTAGAGGTCAGAAATTCCCTCAATGTATTCCTTGTTGGGTGCCAAAGATTGGAAAGAAGTCCTTATATTTTACATTACCCTACTCATACTAAATAAACATGTTAGAGTCAGAGAGTCATATACAAAATGAGACAAAATAATAACAATTCATTGAAAGTTGAGTTTTGTATAAAGAGAAATAAAAGAAAAATGAATCAAGATAAAAAATTTCTAATAGCCTAATAAAAGTCAATAAAATATAATCCCAATGAAAAGAAAATAAAATATGAGCCAGAGTCAGTCTTTGAGGCAATGGGTAGGCATCACTTGCATAAGAGGAGAGATTATGAGATATGCCAAGAACTGCAAGATGGGTCCTTGATAAGAGGGTGCCTAAATGAACACAACCTTCCACCACCCAAGGCATCCAAGTACCTTTTCATTTGTACCTCCACCTCTAGCATATGTAGGGACTTTATCTCAAGGTTTTTTGGAGAGTTAAATGCAAAAGTACTCAGCCTCTCGAGTCTCGACTATATTTCCAGGTCATTGTCTCTAGGAATTAAATAGGTTAAGCCTTGTAAGGGTTCCACTTTTGTAGTGGTGGAAGTATGACTCCTCTTCCAAGTGTGGGGAGACATTTTTATGCAAAAACAAAACATTGTTAGCTTAAATGATATTTATATATGACTGTGCATAATTGAACATGATTTTTCTTTAAAAAGAATATGTAAACCTCCATGAAGGTGCACGATTATGGTGATATTTCCAATTGCACTAAAGATATGCATGGCCTTACAAAGTAGAGCATGGTCGTGCTAATTAAAAGAATTACATCAACATATTGTGGCACAATCATACAAATCAAGGGCACGACTATCCTAATTGTGCATGTCCAGAAATTGATGAATTAGCACAGCTGTGAAAGCAAGGGCACAATCATGTATAAGATGAAAGCCTAAAATGCATGGGATTTTCATGGTTATGCATTCGGGGCACGACCATGCTCATGAGTAGATATATTCAATTTTAAATGAGCACGAATGTGTAGTACAAGGCATGACCATATTAATCTCATGTGATGTTTTAAAATATGAATATGCAAGGTCATGTAAGAAAAGGTAGGACCGTGTTGATGAGGTGATGCCAATTGATTAAAATGTTTTAATTCAGCATCTAGCCCGTGGTTTGATAAAATCATATTAGACGTACTAAACATTGAGCAAGCTCGTATCAAAAATTCAATAATAAAAAAAATATAGAATCAATGCGTATGCCATACCTAAGTAGGAAAGATAATTGAGTCAAAGAGAAGTTATACAAAAGTTAGAAAGAATAATAAAAAGTGGTTTCACTGAGTGGTTGTGTTCTACACAGGGCACAATTATACTGATGATGAGCATAACCTTGCAGTAGAATTTCCATTTCTAACATGATCGTGTGAAGAGTGCCATGACTATGCTTTTCTTTCTTTCTTTCTTTCTTTCTTTCTCTCTCTCTCTCTCTCTCTCTCTCTCTCTCTCTTTTGGGATCTATTTTATTTTATTTGTTTACAAGTATATGTATATACATATCAAAAATCAGGATGCCTCTTGTTAGTGGTTGTTTTATGTCACAAGTCTGACATACCTGCATCCAATGACTATGTAGATCCATGGATGGTTATTTATGGTTCTTCTAATGGAACAATGATTCCTTCCTCATAATGCTTGATTATCTCCTCTTTCCTTTTCAATATCTACCCATTTTATTTAATGAGTTCCATCATAACGTAGAGGGGTTCTTTTCTTATGTCATGAAGGTTATTCCCACTGGACATGTGTCTTCTTAAAAACAACTGAGATCGTGAGCTATAAATTGACAACTTCTTACCTATCTAGAACTCATGCTTCCAATATTTTTTGCGATGCCCTATTTTTATAATCTCCTTGCAGAGCTTTAGTTTTTTATATGCCTCCTTTCTAGGTTGTTTTAGCACAGAAGGAAAATTTAAAGAAAAAGAGAAAAGGTTCCAAAGCATTAACAAAATTACAAGAAGCATTAGTCTTTGGGTATTCTAATGAGTTCGTGACTCTAAACACCATTTCCCTATCATCAAGCCTCAAAGTGTGCTTCCCTGTTAGAATGTACCATGTTGAACATAGTTCCTTAATAGCAAGCCAAATGGAGTATATAAATAAGAAATTAGAAGCACTCATGGTAGCACAAGCCTATTGTATCCCTCTTGTTCATACTTCTTTTTCCCATGTTCCTATTTATTACAATTTTTTTGGTTCTATGAGCCATAACTATGATGGGTGATGGTAGGAACTCACATAACTTAATAGAATAAGGAGACCAACTACTTGGAAAATACATATAACCTAACCTGAAAGAATCATCTCAATATTTCGTGGGGAGGACATCAAGGTAATAACCAAGTAGGCCCTAATTAAAATGTCTATAGGCCCTTTCATGTTTAGAATTAAGGAGGTTACACATAGAAAAAGAAGGAATCATCCTCTATAGATTCTCTATTTCAAGTTATGGAGGCACTCATCCAAAATATAGAGACCTATATATCCTAATTTTAGAACATGGAAAATCGGTAGGGTCAAATCATCAACTTGCTGCAACAACAAATTCCTAGGCCATTACCTAGCCAGCCTAAAGTAAACATAAAGGAACAAACCAATGTAATAACTCTTAGAACTAAAAAATAGGTAGATGCTCTTATGAGAAAGATGAAGGAAATAATGGTTGCTAATGACCACCGGGAGGTTACTGAAGATCTTTAAACTCCTATTGAAGGGAGCTCAAGAGAGAAAAGGAAGGAAGTTGAAGAAGCCTCAAAAAAGGTTCTTCAGAAGTCACATGTAGAGCCTTACCAACTCAAAATTTCCTTTCCTTAAATATTGAAGGACAACAAAAGTGACCTCCCCCTATTTGTTAAATTTATAGACATCCTAAAGAAATTAAAGATCAATGTTCCTTTTGTAGAGGTTGTATCTCAAATGCCAAAATAGGAAAAGTTTTTTAAATAAATCTTAGAAAATAAAAGGAAGCTTGGGGAGTACATAACTGTCAAGCTCAATGAGAGTTCTCTTCCATTCTACTCAAAACACTACAACCAAAGCTTAAGGATCCAAGAAGTTTCACCATACCTTGTACTATTAGTGATTGTCATTTTTGATAAAGCCTTATGTGATTTAGGTGCTAGTATTAACTTGCTACCTTTATCTATTTTTATAATGTTGGGATGAATTAAGCCCAAACCTACAATTATTTCCTTACAGCTTATAGATAGGACCATTACATATTCTAGAGGAATAATAGAGGATGTCCTTATGAAGGTGGAAAAAATTATTTTCCTTACATATTTTGTAACACCCATAAATTCTCATAACAAATCCTTTTAGGTTAAAAATAACCTCTAAGGAGAAACCTAGGACATATAGGATGGATTATGGTACATAGGATTTCTTCTCCAGTTGGCTGAATAACCTTTTTAATTGTTTACCCATTGTGTTCCTAGATTGATTGTCTTATGCACAAGTTACTTAATTCAAGCTCAAGTGTTATAAGTTTTATGATTTTTACCTAATAACTCGGCTAGTTAGATTTGTTCCATGAATTAAGCTACTTGCTTACCTCCTTACTCATGAATGTAAAGTTTTTCTACTTATGACTTATTTAGTCATCTTTAAACTTCCAAAATAGCCTACTTGCCTATTTCTAACCTAGGTGGCCAAATCCATATGACAAAATCCTAAGGTGTTATGGTTCATACTTTTTTGTTAAGAGTTGATTTACGTTAAATAGGACCTAGGCTATTAGTTCATGCCACCTTTAGAAATTTTTAGGGATTTTTCTCCTTGCTTTATGTGAGTGTTAGAATGATCACTTTCCTTTGCCTTACCTATAATTAATTCTTAAACACCTCCTTAAGCATATTTAGATTCATCCTTATGTTCTAGCAAGATTTTAGTATGTTTTCATCCAATTCATCCAATATGGCGACTAAGTACTTCACTATATTCAAGTCCCTTCCAAATTTGTAATTCTATGATTATACTTGATTAGGATACTCTTTATACCCTAATCAAAATTTTAAACTCATGATTCCCTAAGTGTGAAGTGGCTGACTGCTATGGGTGACTTAAACAAAGGTCCTTTTACAAATTTCTTGCCATATGACCTTGAAGTCATGAAGTTTAGCACTTGGTACACCATATGTTCTAAGATCCCTTTATAATTTATCCTTACTCCATAGCTTTGGTCATGGTCCTGGAAGATCTAAAGTGATTTGTTCACTTTTGGTCCAAAATTCCACCTTTAGTCTTAATAGTTTTTAAGACCAAGTCCAAGTTAAGTTATGGATCTTATTACATAATCCTTCTCATTCTTTTAAGAATTTTAATATATGAGTTCAGATATGGACTCTTATCAAAGACAACTTCATGATCAAAGATTTTATGAAGAGAAATAAACAAGTTTCCAACTTTGAACATAAAGATCTTAAAGAAAGCATTATTCAAAGCAAACAAGTATAGATCTACTAGATCTACTCCAAGATCTATCCATACCTTACTTTGAGAACTTCAAAACTTTTCTCATAAACTCTCAACTCTTTCCCAAATCATCAAAAATTGGTTTTAAGAAATTTTAACTGATTAAATTGCTCCTAAGGTTGCTAAAAGCACTTTAATCCATCGAAACTTCTCTTTAACTTCCAAAGATCACTAAAAATTTTGTGATGTTCATATTTAACCATCAAGGAAATTTTTGAGCTTCAACCAACTCAAATAAAAAAGATCCATAAATCTTAAAGAGATCCATCAAAAAGAAGAAAATCAAACCATAAATACAAGATTTAAAGCTTAGAAAAAATATGGTAAAATCCTCTTAGTTGAAGACTTTTGTGATGGTTTCAGTGGGTATTTAGGGCTGTTCTTCCTCCTTCTTGGTTTTCCACACAAGATCTCTCAGTATTGGTGGTGAGGATTGGTGGATTTGTCTTAATTTAACTTACACTTCAAAGATGGAAGTTTAAACTTAGTGTAAATTTTTGAATTTTAGGAGTAGTTCGAGTTTAGAGGATTTTTCTAAGTATTTAGGAGATGTAATATGAAGTAAATGAACCTCCTTTGCCCTTAGATCAATTTTGTGCACTTTAGGGCATGTGGGAATTAAATTTCCACTTAAGGAAATTTTGGTAAATTTACATATAATTTCCATTTTCTAAAATAATGTAAATGTAAGAAATTATCATTTTAGTATTAGTTTAATGATAATTATTTTGAATTTTTCACTAATCAAGATTAACTTATTCTAACCATGGTTAATTTTAATTAAACAAGGTTAATTTTAATTAAACAAGGTTAATTTTAATTAAACAAGGTTAATTTTATCTCTCCTATTTGTTATTTTTGTCTTATATGCCATAATTAAATTGATGACTCATGGGGTGAGTCAACACCTTATTTTCCAAATGCAATTTGGACTCCATAAGTAGGGCCCACTTCTTGGCTTCTAGTTCATATTTTCTTGCCTTTTCAGTCTTCTAGGGGTATTTTGGTAATTTTTCTCAGCATTTTCTAGGAAGTTCTTAAATTGTTCCTTTGATGTTTCTGACACTTATTGGTTCATTCCTGAATCATTCAAATGTCATTTTCCATTTTTTTGGGAATAGTTTACCCATTGTGAAAGACAATTTTCTAAGGGCATTTCGAGCATTTTTGAAATTTCCTAATGGATTTTTAGTCCTCTCTTTGTTCCTAGTATTTGCTTATGATCTTCTAATCATCCTTGATGTATTATAATTCTTTATAATATCTTTTAACCTTTTTTTAAGGTTTTTCCTGCATAATATTTGTATTATCCTAGTATAAGAGTATTTTCGACATTTGCTAAAAGTTTTCTAATTTCCTTAGAAATGTTTGGGGAAATTTCATAATTATTAATCTCTCAATCACTAACTTAAGTAGAGAAAAAATGTATGCTAACTTAGATAAGTGTACTTTTTGCGCCCATCATGTGATTTTTCTTGGTTTTGTGATTAATTCAAAAAGCAAGTTGATGAAGAAAAAGTTAAGGCCATTGGAGATTGACCAACTCCTAAATCTTTTAGTGATGTTAGAAGTTTTCATGAATTGGCAAGCTTTTATAGAATATTTGTAAAATATTTTAACATATTAGCAGCACCCTTAAATGAAATTGTAAAGGAAAATGTAGGCTTTAAGTGGCAAAAAAATTAAGAAAATGTATTTCAAGCACTTAAAGATAAACTCACACATGCACATATTCTTACATTTCCTAATTTTTCCAAATCATTTGAAATTGAATTTGGTGCATCTAATGTGAATATTGGACCTTTTTTACTTCAAGAAGGTCATTTCATTGTATATTTTAGTGAAAAAATTAAATGAGACTACTTTTAATTATCCAACTTATGATAAAGAATTGTATGAACCTGTTAAAGCATTACAAACGTGGATAATTTATCTTTTGCCCAAAAAATTTGTCATTCATAATTATCATGAATCCTTAGATTGATTTATATTCCTTTACCTATTCCTAATCATCCTTGGATTGATTTATCTATGGACTTTATCTTAGGACCACCCTAAGCTATGATTAGGACAAACATAATTTTAAAGGCAGTTGACGGGTTCTCAAGGATGGCACATTTTATACCTTCCAAGAAGGTTGATGATGCTTGTCATTTAGGTCATATGTTCTTTAAGGAGATAGTGACACTTCATGGACAAAGGAGTATTGTTTCATATTGTGATACCAAGTTCCTTAGCCACTATCGCAACGGTAATCACGACGAGACGACGAACTCGCTAAAATTTTAAAAGAGAATTAATTTCTGATAAAGTGGAGCCACCACCAAATTTTTATTTAAGAGAAAAAAAATTTGGAAAAACCCTAACTCGAGGACGAGATTTAGGTTCAAGAGTCGGTTACGAGTGGGGAAGGTGTTAGGCACCCCACTCGCCCGTTCCAAAGAACGGTACCCTTAACTGAGTGTATGATTTTAGAAAAATGTTTGATCCCTTTAATTAGCGTGAAAATAAATAGATTGATGGAGGTTAACCTGACAGGACTTGATCCTGCTCCTACGTATTCTCCGGTGCAATGGGAAACTCAAAGCTTACGTAGTTCTGGTTTGAAGGTCTGACCTTCAGGGTAAAGGATTCGAGAGATGATTTTTGAAAGATTTTACTATTTATGAGGAAATTTTAGTCCACATATGCACAAATTCCAAGGCAACTAAGCTGCACTGGGGCCTATACGACTCTCTAAATATCGAACAATAGTGAAACCGCCAGTTTCCCATTTAGAGCTCGTCGCGTGAGACTTAGGATTCCCAAAATATTTTTATTTGAAAGCAATAAGGATAAGAAAAGAATTGGGCTTGATAAAATGAACTTGATTTGTAATGAAACTTTGATTTAAAATGAACTCAGTTTGAAATAGATTCGACTCAAAATATGAAGGGAAGAATGAAACTCGATTTAAGGCGAACTTGATTTTGAATTTAGGAAATTGAACTTGACTTGACTAGAAATAAGCTTGACTTGAGATTTGGAAAAAAGAGTTAAACTTGGTTTTTTTAATTTGCTTTGAATTAAAATGAGTTTAATTTGATTAACAACTATTTTGATGTTGATTTAAATTTTGGGAAAGACTTAAATTTAATTTGAATTAATTTGAATTGACACTTTGAGAACAACAATTTGATTTAAATTAATTTGACTCGAAACTTGAGAAAAAAAAAGAAAGAAAAATTTTAGACTTGATTTGAATTTAAATAAAAGAATTGAACTTGGAAGAAAAAACTAAGTTGGATTTAAACTAAAATGAATTTTATTTGACACTCGAAGAAGAGAATTAGTTTAACTTGAACTAATTTGAATTAGAAACTTGATGGAAGGAATTTGGAAAAACAAAGTTAGAGAATTAAGATTGAACTTGATTTAAGAGGTTGGAGTGGTATTATGTAGTGTAAACACCCGATTATGTCCGAGACTCATTTTAAGGTGGTCAATATATAAAGAAATTCAAAATTGAATTAGATTTATAATTAAAAAAAATTCAAAACAACAAACAGAAAACAGACAACAGACAAACAAAAACAGACATTGAAAGTTTTTCTAAAAAAAAATATAAAAAATAAAAATAAAAATGAATTGGTAATTTGGTCCTAAATCAAAATTAACTAATAAAAAAAAGAGACAATTAAAAACAAAAAAGCGAGAAAAAACGAAATGAAAAAAGAAAAACGAAAAAAGATTTAAAGTCATTTTAGTTTTTTTAACAACCAAATAAAAAGTATAAAAATATATATAATATAATAAACCTGGAATTAAGAGAAAATCAAAAGAAAAATGATAATAAAAAAATAATAATAAAAAGTTGAAAGTAAATAACTTTTTTTAACAAATAATAAGAATAGATTTAAAGAAATTAAGGAAAAACAAAACAACAAAAATTTTATAATAATAATCAAAATTAAAAATAATGTTGAAATAATAAAAATAATAATAAAAATAAAAAAAAGAAATAAAATGGAAAATCATTAGAAGAAGTTTTAAAAGAAAATCTTAATTTTGTTTTTGGAAAATTTGCAAAAGGAGGCCAAGACAAAAAGGCGAAGGACGCAAAATGAAGAAAGAGTCAAAGTTTTTGTTATTTGCAAGGAGGACAAAACAAAATATAAGGGGCTATAAAAGGCTTGAGGATAAAGCGAGTGTAGAATTTGGAAAAAAGGTTGGCAGTTTTACGGAAAAAGGAAGAAGGAAAAGACGTTGACAATTTACTGAAAAGGAAGGAGGAAAGAAAATTATCCCAAATCAACGCGATTTCACTGGGGAATCGTCGGAATCTCCATTCTGTTCCATCGTTGGTGGAGAAAAGAGGTTGGATTCTTGAGTGTAGCATCCAAAGGTTGTGTCAAGCCATACTGGTAGGCCATCTCTCAGCTCCTAATCGTATATAGATGCGAATCTTTACATTCAAACCGTTTTTACAGAATGGATCAAGATTGTATATGATTAACAGCTTCATATAGAGATATATCATCCTTCTTGATTGAAAAAAAGAAAATGCTCCAAATAAGATAAGAACCCCCATGGAAAAAAAACTTGATTTAATAGGGAGAAAACATACAGAGTAATTATAACAAGATTAGCATTGTGTATCACTCTTGTGAAGAAGAAGAAGACATGGTCTCGGTCTACGAACGTGGGTGCTAAAGAACAACAAGAAACAGAGTAGAGCCTCTGCCTAAGGAGATAAAAAAAACCCAACGTAATTTGGTCGCAGAAGATATCGTAGTAGGTTAATACCAACGTAGGTTAGGTTCTGATTATAAACAACATGCATACATCATTAATGGCAGGTGTAGTTTACCCAGTTAGCATGCCCCTGCTCCACCTGTACGTAAGATACAACGACCTGAAAGCCTCAAGAGAAGACGTCTTCTCTAGCCACAAGAAGCAGTCCCTATGATTGGGCTTCTATAACCTATTTTTGGCCACCCTATATAGTTGCCTTTTGTGGCGAGCATTATGCCGCCATGGAGTCGTCTCCTCTTGAGTCAAGACGTGATCAAGGTGTAAGGAAGAGAAGGCAAGGACCATATCCGGGTTTGAGAGTGCGTCCATCACGACTCAAAACCAGGTCTGTCCTAGCAAATCACATCAGAAATTGCTATAGGTTCCCTAAGGATTGTATCTGATATTGCTCCTTCTTAAGGAAGCATGTGAAATTTACAAGTGAGATTTCAGATATGGTGGGAGGAATTCAAACAGTTCTAATTGAATCTGCAAAATGGACAGAGGTGCTGAAATATTATGCTAATCTTGAAGATGTCTTCCTGTGTTTTGTTGAAAAGAGCAACCATGGTGGTTTCTGAACTTAACATTTCTGATGAGGCTATATTGAAGGATCTTGAGAAATCTTGCAAGGAAATGATCCTGCAACATATGTAATGATTCCGGGGCAAAAGCGCAGGAAGGAAGAATACCGATCAAAGAGCCGGGCTACTGATGCCGTCTCGTGGATCAGGCACTACACGCGCTTCTTGTTTCAAGCATTTTTCTAGTGATTATCAGAATCGTGCCAGTATCATGGTGTTGTTGGGAGAACATTTGGCACATCTCCGTGGACCGAAGGTGCATGAATCCTGGCCTTGCTTTGGTATCCACGTTCAACCTCCCTATTTCTTCTGATGTACAAAGCAAAATAGATCGTAGATTCTAATACCGAGGTGAAGTCTGGTGATGAGGTTTTGTAATGACGGCTTGAATGCTCGCACTGTAAAAAGATCAGTGGTCAAGGTGAGCTTTGGGACATAGTGCTAAATTGCCTCAACCTGACTCAGATATAACAAATCAATTCATCAGAAACTGCATCAACTCTCCCCACTTTTTGTACGCAAGGTTCACGAATTTGGAAGAACTGCAGTCATCTTTGTAGCTTGGCACTGATCAGTGAAGATGTCAAGCAATTCCTGTTTACCACCATTATGGCACTGCCACCACTACTAAGCCCAATAACTGATCACTTATAGCTCGAGTTAAGATAAAGACCAATATTAACCTAATATGAAGCAAATAGAAGAGCTACTTGAGTTGCATATTCCCGTAATAACTTTGGTTTGCTTCGTATCTCGTCCAGACTGCAAATCACAATAGTGCTGAATTTTCAGAAGCACCCAAGATTAGAGACTCTCGAGTTGCCGCAATGATAAACAACAATCATCCTACATTTTATCAACATATGTCTTCCATGAACTAAGTGATTGATACGAAGAAAATGTTCATGGCCGAAGTCAAGGTGTTTTCTTACCTAACAAATATCAGTACGCTTTTCATATAGTCCTACCAACACTATTCCTAAACGCCTAATCCATTTGCCAAAGTTGGAAACCAGGCCACCTAAGAGATAGAAATGATGTGCTCATAAGTGCCAGCTCTATCAAACAAGGAAAAGATGTCGCACAAGTCTGCTGGTCATAACATTCTCGAATCAGATGAAGGCTGCAATAGCAACTAATCAAGCATAAAAGTAAGTAGCCTCGAAATATATTAGAACTGGCTATACCCTCAAATCAAATTAAAAACAACAAACACATCACTTCCATAAGGTTCTTTAAATTTGTGGTACCGGATCTGCATTGCTCAGATCTCAAGGACAAAGAAGAAAGAAGGCAATCTTAGATTTTACAAGTCAAGGAACACCAAGAAAGCAGAGTTACTTCCTATGAAGGTTTCAGGTGCTTACTCTGAGAGATACTTCCAGGCAAGGATTTTAATCCACTCACATTTAGCCAAAAAGAATAAGGGGAATGTTGCCAAGGTCATGCTCCCAAGGTTTCAGAGACACATTAACTCCACCACCCGACGTCAGCTGAGATGTTTCTGGCTGGTAGATGAGCCAATGATGGGATGTAAATACAGACCTATCGAGATCACTCTATCATGGGTCATGGGTCTTGAACTCAAAAACATGGTTGTGAGTGGGTGCTCCTTGGCCCCGTCAACCTGTGATTTTCAACAAGAACAAGCAAGGTCAACCAAGTACAATATCTGGCTGCAAATATGTCAATGTATTAGAAGAAGTAAAAGCAACGCATTATATTAGAGACTTTCAAAAACCGGTAGCTGCTAGTTTCTGATCCGGTGACAAAATGGTCCGCTTGAAGTTTCAGAGATATTGATGTGGCTCGCCATTGTCATGCCTTACAGATAATGAATTAACAAGATCAGTGGGGACTTATCGAAGGCTCATACCAGCTTAGAGCCACCTAGCAATATAAGTTGTCATTGTCACAATGTCACCAAGACCACACCTTATTAAAGGATGAAATGCTACAGGTGCAGGCAAAAGGATTTCTTCTTACAACAGAATTTGTCAATGATTTGCATGGAGAGGTGACTGCATTACACATGTTAAGTAATGAGAGCAAGGGAAAACATGAAAGTTCTAAAATATAAATTAAAGATAATTGAATGCAGCAGCTGGCTGAAAATCAGCGAAATATGGAGCTTTTAGGTGTTTGTGAGAGTAGTAGCCTGCCACGCGTATGTCCCACAAACGCCATGTGCAATGCATCCGACCGAATGCCGTGTAGATGGGGAGGCAGCATTATCTATCTTTAGGTTCAGGCTCACGAGGAGTAATAGGTAGTTTTCAAGAGCATTATGGGATCTCATTTGACTTTAATCCGCCAGGGGTCTCGATTGTTATATAAATCCCATGCAATTCTCGTATAGGCTACTTTAAGTGCCGATTGTGAGTATCATGGTCACAAACATACACGTAGCCTAGTTGGTTGGTTCCTACTCTTTGGCGAGCTCGTGAGCAGGTATTTGATTCCAGCATCATGCAGGCTTTACCTCTTTCTCAATGTTAATTTAGAATTCTCTGACAATTGCTATTCACACCCCACAGTTCCGCCGTAAATGCCAAAATTTCCCCCGAGTTCAACATTGCCACCATTCTGCCCCCAGAAGTTTACAGAAATTGCCAACGTCTCAGAAGTTCGCAGAAATTCCAAATCCTGCCTTCACTTTCTCTAAATGACTATTTTGTCCCTCCAAATTTCTAATAAAATCCCAAGCAATTACTAATAAATTTCTAAAAATATACAAATTGCTAATAAATTTCTAAAACTCCATAATTGCTATTAAATAAAAAATTTCAGAGGGTGAATAAAACATAGAAATTTAGGAATTAAACCAAGAATTTAGAAAATAAATAAAAACACATAGAAAATTAAGGAAATTTCCAAAATAAACTAAGAGATCCAAGATTACCAAAATACATTAAGGAAATTCGGAAAATCCGTCAAATATTAATAGAGTCAAATTAAAATTCGTTATGCAAATTTACAAATACAGGTAAAATTCGCGAAATACAAAAGAAGCGAAACTTCTTATTATAGCTCCTTTTATTCAAAAGTTATTGAACTACAAATACTTCTTTCCAAAATTTAAAAATCTTTTCGAGTATTTTAGGATCTTCGAGTCTCACGAAAGCACGGGGCTCTCACTGGGAGGCCGCGGCACCTCATTGCTCGAACATTTAAAAAGTAGTCATAGGCTCAGATGTCTTAGCCAGTAGCCTCAAGGCTAGTGTAGGTGACGCGAGGTCGCACTCAACAAAAACATATAAAACATATATCTTTTTTCTCGATATTTGGGATTCTAGGCCCTCACGCGAGGTCGGGCTCACGCGAGGAACCGGCGGTTTTACTCGCTGCTTCGCACATTATAGTGGGATGAGCGACAGGTCCCCGTGTCTTTATGCCGCCTCGAACTTTCTTACGTGTGCAAGAAGGGCCAAAGACCCCTCCCCTAAAACTAAAATTTCTTTCCGAATAGCAAAATCATGCAAACATTTTTACAAAAAACTAAGATCTTTAAAGATATAATTTTTCCTAAGCATTTTTTGAAGGTCAGAGACCTTCTTACAAAATCAAATGTAACATTCCATTCTCTAGCATTTCGAAGGTCAAGCCTACATATACTAGAACTACGTAAGCCTTGAGTTTCCCATGACTGCCGGGAATACGTGGGAGGCGGGGATCAGAATCAGTCCGCGGCGAATCCCTCTACTCAGATCATTTTTCACTTTAAAAGGAATCAAACATTTTCAAAATCACGACTTGCAGGTACTAAGTCTTAGTTCCTAACGAGTAGCAGTAAGCGATGCCTCACACTCTTTTGCTCTGCTTGTAATCACTCTAACTTGAGACAGCTCATTCTTGAGCTCGTGGTTTTTCCAAATATTTTTTCCTTGAATAAAACTTGGTACAGCTTTCACATTCAAAACAACTATTCATTTTCAAAATTTTAATGAGTTCCGCTGCATTAATCATGTTAGCGACGGATGACAGCCCCATTTAAAGGACCTTAGAGAGTCAAGCTGCATTTTATTTGAGTGGCATTATATATTGATTCCTTCATTGTTTATGCATGATTTAATTATTTATGGTTATTTATTTATTTATTCTTATTTTTTTATTTGTTTTGTTTACTCTTTCCACATACCTAGATAGATAAACAATAAATTTGCTATATAGCCAGTATGCTCAATCGAGGTATCCCAAAATAAAGTGCCCTCATGCATTACATTTTATTATGAGTAGGGCCCCATGCCTGCGGTCCCGAGTGCTGCCTGGGGATTAGGGGATCTAGTGGTTAAAGTCACTGGCTGAGAGCTTATCTTCCGCATGAAAATCCCACGTAGAGTCGTGCCTATTCACATGCTATCCTGAGCTGTGAGCTACCTCCACTAGGCTTGTAATGATTAGTGATCTGCATCTTCATTCTAATGACCTTTATACACCTAGGATACAACTTACCTGGAAAAGCATGCATGTACAAAGCCTGGATCCATAGGACAGAGTCACCTTCTCTAGGATGCTAAGGAGAGGCACGCCTATTTACTGTACATCATGCACCTAAGATTCATTTTACTGCAGATTGTAGAACCAGTTTAAAAAGAAAAATGGACAAAGAGAGAGAGAGAAGAAAAGAAAGAAAAGCAGGACAAAAGAGAGAGAGAGAAAGAAAGTGGGACAAAGAGAGAAGAAAAGTACAGGAGAAAGAAAAACAGACAAAAAGAGGGAGAGAGAGAAAGAGAAAAAAAAAAAAAGAAAGAAGGTAGGCAAAGAAAACAAAAGAGGAGAGAGAAGAAGAGAAGAAAGAAGAAAATGAAGCCAAGAAAAAGAGGGGAGAGAGAGAAAGGAAGAAAGGGACATAAAGTGCAGGAGAGAGGAATTCAAATTTAAAAATGAGACAAATGAGGGCAAGAAAGAAGAAAAAAGAGAGGAAAAGAAAGTGGATAAAAAGAAAGAGAGAGGGAGAGAGAGAGGGAGAGAGAAGAAAAAGAGAGCAAAATAACCCAATAATGAAAGAGGGAAAAGGGGATTACCCTTGATTTATTGTTGCTCATACATACTTAGCCACATACATTAGCAGCATTCATCCAAAGTCTAACATATGTTGTTTTGTTTTCTTTTTCTTTGAGGATCGTGATCACTGCCGGGTTCTGATCCCTCACGATCCACCACCTATCCAACTTTTTTATTACTAACTAATTATAGACTGAGTTTGACATGATTTTTAACTGTGGAATAAACGAATGACTTACGACTCCCCCGGCATTCGTATAGCACCAGATCAAAGACCAAAATCATGAGTGAGCTGGAAACACAGAACGAGGAGCTCCGCAACGAGGTCGCTAATTGAAAGACCAAGTAGCTAAGCTCATGAAGCTGCCAAGGAGAAAGGCACAGGGGACCCCACAGCACGAGGCACTGGGCAAACAATACATCAATGCCTCTTCGCCGTCACCGAACAAGATCGCCGTATGGCCTACCACCCGGCTTTGAACCTCCTCACGGGTCTCAAGAGATCTTGGCCGCGAAAACCATAATGCCATACCACTCCACATAAACCTTACTTCCCATCAGCCTCACCCAAACTTTCCCCGCTACTGACCTCCACACCCGAACCTTAACATTCGCAACCCTCATACCAATCCACCAACTTACCCGTCTCCCACAATCCGCCTCAAGCAACCACACTCACACCTGCACTAACACAAGTATGCCTCCCTACCCATATAACACAAACACTTCTTCCGCTTTTCTACACACACAAACCCATCTTTCCTCTCAGAGCAACCCATCAACCACATATCCATATAATATCCATCCCGACTACTTCCATATGAACACGACCGCCACAGAAGATCCTACATACTTCCTGTGCCGCCATTGCTCATCCAATAAACCCACACCAACCACATCCCTACCATGCCGCAAGACCCGGGAACCCATGCTTTACCCCCTCACGCCAGCCGACCTCTAAATGAGCTATGGCTGAATGGCGGACAAGAAGCCCTCCTTGGGGGAAGATGGACGCACCTAGAAGAGAGGGTTAGGGCTATCGAAGGAGGCGGATATGGAGTAGTCGAGGCTTCCCGAACTTCGCCTCGTAATCGACGTCATGATACCTCCAAAATTCAAGACCGGAGTTTGAAAAATACCGAGGAGTGGGATGTCCAAGAAGCCATTTAACGATGTACCGCAGAAAATGGCCTCTCATTCACACGACGATAAGCCGCTTCACTCACCGTTTCCAAGATGCTTGACGGAGGCCAGCACCGGTATACCCAGTTCGTAGGTCCTACATCCGTTCAGAAGATTTAGCCGATGCCTTCCAAGGCAATACAAATACAACATCGAGATGGCACCCGATAGGACTCACCAGAAAAATATGGTCAAGAAAGAAAATGAGTCCTTCAAAGAATACGCTCAATCGGGTGGAGGGAGCTAGCTGCTCAAGTCCAACCGCCTCTCGGCCCTGAGCGGAGATGATCAAGACCTTCACGGAGACGCTCCCCGCACCCTACTATGACAAGATGGTGCTGGTGTCTCCATTAACTTCTCCGACATGGTACTGGTAGGAGAACGCATAGAAAAGTGGTCTCACGCTCAGGAAAAATTATACACAATGCCGTCGGCAACGTGAGCATGAAAGCCGACAAATAATACATGGAAGAAAAAGAGGCCGAGGCCCACTATGTTTCGCGGATCCAACTCGACCAACTCTCGCACAACCGTATATCAATCAACCACGACCCCACCTAACTACCAAACATCCTACCAATCACAATATCCCACACACATATGGTAGCCTCCTTCAACCCGCTTTGCACCAACCGTCCCTATAATCCACCTACTCAATACCATCCAAACACCACCATCACGGTTCCATCGCCTCAAACCTTTCCCTCATACTAATCCACCTCAACCGAAAATCAACAATAACCTGAGAAGTGCAATTGGACCCGATTCCGATGAGTTATTCCTAGCTGCGCCCGTTTGATTCAAAATTCTTGGTTGCACTAGTACCCATGAACCTGGGAACCCCATTTCCGAAGTGGTACAATCCTGAGGCAAAGCGACTACCACGGCCGGGACTAGTAGGGCATTCTCGAAAACCTGCCCGGCCCCCGAAACATAGGGTCCAAGTTGATTAATGCCAAATGGCTCAACTTTGAGAAAGATGCTCCTAGTGTGGGGAGCAACCCACCGCAAACCATGGGGCAAGACCCTCTCGTAAATTGTATTGAGATTGAGGAAGAGAAGTGGTCATGGTGAATCCTTCCCAGGGCATCCTAAACCCACGGTGATTCGCTACACCGAGCCGCTCTGGTCCTCACCGACGCTCAACGGATGAGACCTTGTTACAATAAAAATACGGGACCCTTCAGGTACCATAGTAACAAGGAGGTGCCTTGAGGTATGATGTGAAAGTTTTAGGAGGAAAAAGTGAAAAGGATATGTTGGAGCTCTTCACCGACATAACCAACATAGCCTAATAGGAGGAGGACTGTGAGCGGCCGCATTTACGCTCCCCGCTGAAGATGCAAGAAGGCGGCGCCCATTCAAGAAAAGGAGAGGTCGGTAGAATGGAGCACAGCTGAAACTGCCAAGGAAGTGGAGAAGGAGCATTAAAGAAGGCCGTCTCGGATGAAGAGGCCTCGTGAATTCTAAAAATAATAAGGGCAAAGCGAGTACGCGGTGATTGAGCAAAGCCTCAACCGTATACCCGCTAAATCTCACTGTTGGCTTATGATGAATTCCCGAGCCCCACTCGGAAGGTGCTTTGTGAAGATCCTAAATGAGGCTCATGTAGTCCACAACATCTCAGGTGGACAAATTTGAGGGAATCGCCAACAACCTGACCGCCAACAACTTCATAACCTTTGCCGACCGTGAAATCCGGAGGAAGGGGCAAAGCATAATAGAGCATTGCATATATCGGTCAAATGCATGGATCACATCCTAGCTGGTCTTGATAGACAATGGCTCTTCCTTGAACGTGATACCTCAACTGACTTTTCCAAACTGCGCATGAAGGGATCCATATTGAGGCCCTAGCTCTACGAGTAAGAGCATTCGATGGGTCAAGACGGGAAGTTATCGTGAAATAGACTTGCCGGTTCAAATCGGCCCGGTCACCTTCTGACATGCTTTCCGAAGTATGGATATTCAAACGACTGGTGCCTACTGCAGCCTTGGATTCATTCCGCCAAAGCGGTCCCTTCAACTTTACATCAAAAGTCAAGTTCATCATGGACGATAGACTAATTATCGTGTCGGCGGAAGAAGACTATTTGGTCGCAAACCCACCAATCCTCCATATATTGAGGCAGCGAGGAGAGGCCGGAGACTCGGGCCAAGCCTTGGAAATTGCCAATGTCACCACTATAAAAGAAGGAGAGGTGGTTGATCTTAAACGACCCAAGGCTTTGATGATGATGGCCGGGTGATGCTAAAGAACGGGTTCAAGCCAGCAACTAGGGCAAAATAAAGGTGGCTTATCTGAGCCAATTGCAGTGAGAAGAAAGACGGCGATACGGGTTGGGGTATCAACCAATCGAAGAGGATAATAAGGCGATAAGACCTCGTTATAACAAGGTCCCCTCAGGCCATATATCACAAAGTTTTAAAGTCACGGCTTCAAACTCAAGCATGATCGCAGTCCGTAGACAAAGGAAGGGACGCCAACTCTTGAGAATTGGTGATGCCTTGTCCCCTGAAAAGAAGCTGACTAATTGGGAAATTTTCGATCTACCTCTCACTTTTGGTTCAGTTCAAATGTAATTCTGTAATTGTCATAATAAATTTTCATACGTAAACATCTTGTACATATTTTTGACAAGTAATAAATACAGTTGCATTATCCAAAAATATCCTCTCTTCTACCCCTCAATATATTTCCTCCTGCCAAAGATATATATCTTATTTTTTCTCTCTTCTCATACCCGACACGCAGATCCGATTCGAAACCGCCTCGTGACGATAATGCTAGTATTGTATTAGGCGATTTATGTGTTGACGACACTGGTGATTAAGAAAGGCACTTGAATGCGAACCCACCGACGAGATGTTGAGATTGGTGGAACGTGAATCTAAAGCTATTGAACCTCATCAGGAACCTGTAGATTTAATCAATTTGGGGACCGAAGAAAATAAGAGAGAAGTCAAGATAGGCACGCTTATTGTCGGAGACAATCGTGAGCGGTTGATCTCACTTTTACAAGACTATAGTGATATCTTCGCCTGGTCTTATCAAGACATGCCAGGCCTAGATACTTCTATAGTAGAGCACAAGCTGCCTATGAAAGTTGGATATGCACCGGTCAAACAAAAGTTAAGAAGGATGAAACCGGAAATGTCTCTAAAATCCGGGAAAGAAGTAAGGGAAGGGTTTGTGCGGTTTCTTGGTCGTTGCAACCACTACCGAGTGGGTCGCTAACATTGTACCGGTCCCCAAGAAAGATGGCAAGGTCCTGATGTGCGTGCGTACTACAGAGATCTCAATCGAGCGCCAGCAAAGGATGACTTTCCACTACCCCACATCGATGTCGGTCGATAATACCCGGTTCTCCTACTTTTCCTTCATGGACGGTTTCTCGGGCTATAAGTCCCAGTTAAGATGGCCGAAGATAACAGAGAAAAGACCACCTTTATTACGGCCTGGGGAACTTTTGTTACAAAGTCATGCGCCTTTGATTGAAAATGCCGGGGCAACCCTATCGTGCGGCCATGGTAACATTGTTCCATGACATGATTCACAAGGAGATAGAAGTCTACGTGGACGACATGATTGCCAAATCCGGACGAGAAGATGACCATCTCACTGATCTGGAAAGTTATTTGAGAGGCTCGTAAAATTCAGCTGCGGTTGAACCCGACTAAATGTACCTTTCGGTCGTCAGGTCGGGAAATCTGCTAGGTTTTATTGTCGACGAGAAAGGTGCATTGAAGTTGATCCCCGACAAAGCCCGGGCGATTATAGACATGCCAAGAATGAACGAAAAGAGATCCGAGGCTTCCTAGGAAGACTCAACTATATCTCTGCTTCATTTTTCGAGTTACAAATACATGCGAGCCGATCTTTAAGCTATTTACAAGAATCAACCCATGAGTTGGGATGAGGATTGTCGAAGCTTTTTGAAAAGATCAAATCATACCCTCTGAACCTGCCTTAGTACCGCCAACGATTCTTTGAAGGCCCTTGATCTTATATCCCCTGACGATTCAACCCGTCGATGGGCTGTGCTGCTGGCCAACACGACGAATCGAAGAAAGAGCGGCAATATATTACGAAGCAAGAAGTTCACAAGTGGTAAGGCTAGACTCTCTTCTGTGAACAAAACCCGTCGTATACGGCATGGCCGCACACCGCCTGAGCATTATATGCTATGTCACACCACATGGCTGATATCCGTGATGGATCCGATCAAGTACATATTTGAGAAGCCTGCATTATCAGGGACGGATTGCCAAATGGCAAATGGTGCTTGTCGAATATGATATCACGTATGTGTGACGCTGAAACTGTCAGGCAAAGGCACGGTAGAATATTTAGCCAACAACCGCTAGAAGACTACTGTGCCATGCAAATGCGGCCCAAATTTCTACGACGATCTTTGGTGAAGAAGGAAAGATAGATGGAGAGAAATGGACAATGTTGTTTGATGGTGCGTCGATATGATGAGCCACGGTATAGGAGTTATACCGTTCCCCTTAAAGACGGATATACCTATCACGCCCGACTAGCCTTCGATTGCACAAATAATATGGCGAGAATATGAAGCTTGTATATTAGGGATTCAAGCGCAATCGAAGCTAAAGTAAAACGCCTAGATGTCTTTGGTGACTCAGCCTTGGTTATCCACCAGGTCGGGGAGAATGGAGACCAAAGACGCAAAGCTAGTGCCCGTAGCCGTGCTCCCAGGCCTCCTAGAATTGCTGGGACAGAGATCACCTTCTCGCATATACCGCGGAAGATAATCAACTAGTCGACGCCTTAGCCACCTTGTCCTCTATGTTTGAAATTGGACAAGAAGAAGATACCTCTCATTCACATCCAAAGATCGTTCCTGCACGCGTTACGTCAAACGGTGGAGGTGGAACCGACGGAAAACCATGGTATCACGACATCCGGATTCTTAAGGAACAAAGAATACCCCGCCGAAGCATCCGAAACGACAAAAGAGGACGTTACGAAGGTTGGCTGCAGGATTCTTCCTCAATGGGAGAAGTCTATACAAGAGGAATCACGACATGGTTACGTCGGATGCGTGGACGCAAAGGCAGAGCCGACAAAATTCTAAAAGAAGTCCATGAAGGATCTTTTGGTACCCATGCCAAATGGACATGCCATGGCAAGAAAATACTCAGGGCTGAATCTTATTGGTTGACCATGGAAGCTGATGCAGAACATATCAAAACCTGCCCCACAAGTGTCGGTATACGAGACAATATCCAT
Source organism: Canavalia ensiformis (assembly GCA_026541065.1). NCBI lineage: Eukaryota > Viridiplantae > Streptophyta > Magnoliopsida > Fabales > Fabaceae > Canavalia > Canavalia ensiformis. Next base: position 11,166 of record JAMKYM010000194.1, on the reverse strand, counting down.
GCGCCAACATTATTGAACGTCTTTGTCTTAGCCATGGCCGTTCGCCATGTGGGAATAGATGTCATTGGCCCAATAGAGCCCAAGGCATCCAATGGACACCACTTCATATACGTCATCGACTATTTCACAAAATGGGTCGAGGCCGCCTGCATGTGCTAGTGTAACTCGCAATGTGGTAGTCGGATTCGTAAAAGGAGCTGATCTGATATGGATTACCCAGCAAGCTCATCACGAGACAATGGCTTAAATCTTAACAATAAGATGATGTCTAATTATGTGACCAGTTCAAGATCCAACATCACAACTCATCCCCATACCGACCAAAGATGAATGGAGCGGTCGAAGCAACAAGAACATTAAGAAAATACCCGTAAAATGGTTCTCTCATCATGCAGAATGGCATGAAATGCTCCCATATGCATTGTATGACCACCTCCGTCCGTACATCTATCGGAGCGACGCCGTTCTCACTAGTATATGGAACGAGGCCGCTCCAATCGAGGCCGAGATTCCCTCATTGAGAGTTCTGATGGATGCTAAATTGGAAGAAGCCGAGATGGGTCCGCTGCCTGATGGATCGGCCGAACCTAATTGAAGAGAAGAGGTTGACAAGAAGAGGTGCCATGGCCAATTGTACCAAAGACAAATGAAGAGAGCATTCGATAAGATCAATCCTCGGAGTTTCAAGAAGGAGATTTGGTGGTCAAAAAGCTATTGCCTATGCAAAAAGCACTACAAGGGAAATGGTCTCCGAATTACCATGGACCTTATGTAGTTAAGAAGGCTTTCTCCGGAGGCGCCTTGATCTTGGCCGACATGGATGGAAAAGATTTGCCTAACCCTGTCAATTCGGATGCCGTCAAGAGTATTATGCTTAAAGAAAAGCCCGCTAGGTCAACCATCCAAAAGACCTAGGCAAAAGTTAGGGCAATGCAAGAAAGAAAAAGCCCGCTAGGTCAACCATCAAAAAAGACCTAGGCAAAAGTTAGGCAATATAATAAAAAAAGAAAGAAAGAAAAAGCCCGCTAGGTCAACCATCAAAAAGACCTAGGCAAAAGTTAATGCAAGAAAGGGAAAGCCCGCTAGGTCAACCATCAAAAAGACCTAGGCAAAAGTTAGGCGATGCAAGAAAGAAAAAGCCCGCTAGGTCGATCGTCAAAAAGACCTAGGCAAAAGTTAGGGCAATGCAAGAAAAGCTCGCTAGGTCCACCATCATCATTGACCTAGGCAAAAATCAGGGCAATTCAAGTAAGAAGCGGTTTAAACTGAAAACCTGAAAGGGCGGTTTAAACAAAATGGCATTGGCAGAACAAATTCCCTTCTCCGATTAGAAGGGCAAAGAGGGGTAATAAGCTGATCTCCATCTATACTTGGGGCAAATTCATCTTGGAAGAGAATGGACAAATATCCATGGTTCTCGTGAAAGGTTCAAGACCTAAGTCCGAGGCAAGTCGAATAAACCTGGGCAAAATTTTGGCTTTTCAGTAGGCCGGACAACAATGCACGAAGAGATCGCCAAAAATGCAATACTAGCACTAATCGTCTCAAAGGCATCACCACCAACCAAAACTAGTTCACCAAACACACGCCACAAAAACACCCTATGTCTTTCGACTATCTTGTTAATTCCCATCACATGCAACTGTATTTTCTCCCCGTCAAAATGTATATACGAGAATGTAATATCTCATTTTTAATGACAATTACGGTTACTAACACTATACCAAAATAAAAGTTATGTCGAATTTTTCTTAATGACAAGCTCTTTGACCCAAATATCTTACTAAAGCAAGACGCATGCAACCGATATGTCTCCCAAGATAATCAAAGAAACAAACGATGTATAGAATCCAGTTCACTCTGAAGGATCTGATCGGTGCTAGAAGAAAACCGGGGAGTTAAAATCCGCAAACAATATCATCAGGTTTCTCTCCGTCCAAACCTACAAATGGAAAACATCTCTGCATCTTGCTCATCGCCTATGTTGTCAATAGCATCATATCCGTATCTTGTTGTCAATCATATCTCGTATCTGCCTATGTTGTCGGAGTCATAGCATTACATCCTTGCATATCCCGCTCACTCGGCCTATGTTGTCGTCCATAGCATCTACATCTTTATTATGTTGTCGCTCATCACATCCGCATCTTTGCTCACCGGCCTATGTTGTCGAAAGCATCACATCCGCATCTTTGCTCACCGGGCCTATGTCTCGCACTAAAGCATCGTCTTTTGCTCATCGCCTATGTTGTCGCCTCATGCATGTCTATGTTGTCGTACTAAAGCATCGCATGCATCTTTGCTCACCGGCCTATGTTGTCGCTAAAGCATCACACTCCGCATCTTTGCTCACCTGGCCTATGTTGTCGGACTAAAGCATCGCATCTTTACATCTTTGCTCACTCGGCCTATGTTGTCGTGCCAAGCATTACATTCCCGCTTTGCACCGGCCTATGTTGTCGGACTAAAGCATCGCATCTTTACATCTTTGCTCACCGGCCTATGTTGTCGCTAAAGCATCGCATCTTTACTTTGCTCTTTGGCCTATGTTGTCGGGCTAAAGCCCTAAGATTAGATTTTGCTCATTGGCCTATGTTGTCGCCGCCGTAGTTTAGATTCCTATCCAGCAGGCCTATGTTGTGTTCGCATCGCCCAGTTTAGATTTATCGTCACTTGGCCTATGTTGTCGAACGCATCGCATCTTAGATTTACTGCTTTTCAGCCTGTATCATCAAGTAGCCCCTAGATTGATTTACCGTCGGCCCCTATGTTGTCGCCGCCGTAGTTTAGATTTCTTGCTTTTAGGCCTATGTTGTCAAAGCGCTCTAGTTAGATTTATCGTTTTTAGGCCTATGTTGTCGAGCGCCTTAGATTAGATTTATCGTTTCCGGGCTATATTGTCGTGCCGCCCTAGATTAGATTTCACGCTTTCGGGCCTATGTTGTCGAGGCCGCCTAGTTTAGATTCTTTGCTTTTAGGCCTATGTTGTCGAGCCGCCCTATTCTTGTTTAGATTTACCGCTTTAGGCCGCCTAGATGGTCGCTTTCGGGCCGCCCCTAGCTTAGATTTCTTGCTTTTTAGGCCTATGTTGTCGCCGCCTTAGATTAGATTTACCGCTTTAGGCCTATGTTGTCGGCCGCCGTAGATTAGATTTACCGCTTTTAGGGCCTATGTTGTCGCCGCCGTAGGTCTCGTAGGCCTATGTTGTCGGGCGCTTCGTGCCTATATGTTGTCGAGCCGCCTGCCTTCTGATTAGATATGTTGTGGTAGCCTGAGTCTTCTTGTTTTAGGCCTATGTTGTCGAGCCGCCCTAGTTTAGATTTCATCGCTTTTAGGCTATGTTGTCGAGGCCATGCAACAATTCCAGATTTCGGCTTGCCTATGTTGTCGGGCCTTAGATTAGATTCTTTGCTTTTAGGCCTATGTTGTCAGGCCGCCCTAGTTTAGATTTACCGTTTTCAGGCCTATGTTGTCAGGCCGCCCTAGTTTAGATTTACCGCTTTTAGGTCTATGTTGTCAAGCCGCCCTAGATTAGATTTACCGCTTTTAGGCCTATGTTGTCAGGCCGCCCTAGTTTAGATTTACTGCTTTTTAGGCCTATGTTGTCAGGCCGCCGTAGTTTAGATTTACTGCTTTTTAGGCCTATGTTGTCAGGCCGCCCTAGTTTAGATTTACTTTTTTTAGGCCTATGTTGTCAGGCCGCCGTAGTTTAGATCTACCGCTTTTAGGCCTATGTTGTCAGGCCGCCCTAATTTAGATTTACTGCTTTCAGGCCTATGTTGTCAGGCCTCCCATACTTAAGTCCCATACAATTTCAGTACCACAACACACAAAGCTGGTAAAGTCACCCCATGAGGTTCACTCTAAGCCCAAGGCTTCTAGTGTCATTCTTGGATTTTTTCAAAAGGTCTGTCTCGGACATGAGGTGTTCACGTCTTTACTCATTCTCCTACCACGATAACTCAGAGAATCGCTTCTCACGTTATCTGGTAAGAAAATAAGTAAAGAGGGGCAAACTGTAAACACCCAATTATGTCCGAGACTCATTTTAAGGTGGTTAATGTATAAAGAAATTCAAAGATGAATTAGATTTATAATAAAAAAATTCAAAACAGAAAACAGAAAACAGAAAACAGAAAGTTGAAAACGAAAATGAAAGAGATAAAATTAATTAAACTAAAAATTAAAATTCTGGAAAATCAAATAAATAAAATTATGAAAATTAAAATCATAACAATTAAAAAACCAAAAAAAAAAAAAACAAAACAAAACCTGGAAATGTTAAAAATATAATAAATAAAACAGGAAAAGGAAAACAAATTGAAAAATAAAAAGGTTTTTTGCCAAAAATCAGTTGTTAAGATGCAGAAAACGAAGCTTTGCAAAAAAAAAAAAAACAGAACGAAGGATTGCTATAAAAGACTGAAAAAAGCCTTGAGGGAGGATTCTTTTGCTTGGCTATTGAGAAGGATACTCCAGAACAAAAACAGAACAAGAAGGCAACAAGAAGAAAGAGCTCTATCCATCATCAGTGAGATTGGATTCAAACTCCATGAATTTCTCTTCGAGATCATCTTTGCAATTTAAAAAAAGAGGTGAACCTCCCTGAATTCATCACACTAAGCTTGACCACTACCAGGTTTATACATAGCCTTTATCTGAAATATACATCGCAAGAATTGGAATGAATCTTGAAAATCTGGGCTCTGTGTATGGTGTTCAGTTCACGCATTATTAAAGAAATGATATGATTAAGGTAGCATAGGCTCGGTTTGGCTGAGAAACTGATTCAAACATGTGATATTCAATCGGTGAGGAGTCTTTGAGAATCTCTGTTTCTTTGCATAAAATCTTGGAAGAAATGGATTAGTTAGTCGAAGTTAATAATCAAACGAGACAAGATACCAGTCCAAATAATTCGTTGAGATGTCATTATACTTGACTAGATTCATATCTAATAATCACCTCCACCGAGTTCACTTTCTGCGCTTATTGAGGTTTTCTAGCTTAACCAAGAAACTAAAGAATGTAGATCCTAGATCAGAGGTAAAATTGTCCAAAGATTGAGAGAAAATGGGCAAAATTATGAACAAGCTAAATTTCCGCATTGGCTTTGTTACGTAGGTAGCTTTTTAGTACGAAAAGTTCTTTTACACAGCATGCTTCAAGTCAGTATCTCCAAGATTTCGTATTAAACATGGAGCCCAAACCCACATGGTCGCTGTGATCCTATAATGATAGGCAGCTTGAGTGAAATTCTAATTTAATTTTGTCAGGGGTAAGAGGGAATTCTGTGATATAACCTCCATCTATGAGATGGTTGCTGGAAGGTTTCAGAAAACCTGGGGACCTCTATATAAATTGTGAAAAGAATGCCTATGATTCATTTAGTGAAAAATTCCTTTATGGTCACAGCAGTTGGGTCCTTGGAATCTGAAGTAAGATACTTCAAGTCCATGATAGTGTTCGAGTTCCAACACGTTGAAAACCCAACTCTATCAGCAATTCAGTCTCACACATTGTTAAGGTCCGAGCCCTCCTATTTCCTATGTTGAAACCACGTGAGTCCATTAGGGGATTTTGACAGAAATCTTAAGCTGGTTATACTATAATGAACATAGGCAGTTTTTGCATAATCAGGCAGAAAACAACAAGCACTACTATAAAACCTTCAGTTACCAAGTCACAAACAAACGTAACCATCGGGATGCATTGAGGTGTGGATTAATATAGTGGCTATAAGGGGTCTGATTTGGGTGCAGTGGTATACTGGATGTCAACAGAGTCTAGGAAAAGCCATGAAAACATTTTCAGCATTAAGTTTTTTTGAGAACATTGGCCTGTATTCTAACTCTGCAAAGGTAAGACAAGTTGATTGCTCCTGAAATTCCTATTGATCAGCAGTAGTATTAATTCAGAATATGTCAAATGTTGATCCTCAGATATCCAAAGAGGTATAGGTCGCACATTCTCCCTATTCTCTTGAAGCACGTCTTAGTTTAAGATTCAATTGCTATGTTTAGGTTTAAAATTGTGAGATGGTGGAGGTAGTATTGAATGAAAATTACCTTTGAAGTAGGTCAATTAGAGTATATCAGTTGCTAAGAATGAATTTGATCAGAATTAATAGCAGGCATAGCTTTGGCCATTAGTAGTCTTGGTATTTAGCCTTTAGGAACCTAGCAATCAAAGGCTGAAATATGTCTTCATGAGGAATTTTCAGCTGAATCCCTCTGATCCACATAACTCCATAATGATAGAAAAGGGGGCAGATTGATGGATGAGGAAATCAGTGAGAAATTGGAACCTGAGAAGTTAAAACTGTGGTCAAAACACCAAATAGCAGAATTGCTCATAATAAACCAAAACTGATTTGGTTAAGCCACTGTGAAAGGTCAAGGTAATGGCTTAGCCTCCCCTGGGTTTGATGAGCTAACATAGGCCAGGATGGTTCAATGGATTGAGAGCAGTGGTAATGGGTCATTTGATCATGAAAAGCCTTTGATATAGTAGCATGACATAGGCACCTCTGCCTATTGAAACTGGACCAGTTACCAAAATTCAGGTTAGTTTTGGGAGCCAAATTCTGCAGCCTGGTTCTCATAGGCACTTCTGCCTATTGAAACTGGATCAGTTACCAAAGTTCAGGTTAGTTTTGGGAGCCAAATCCTGTTATGCAGCCTGGTTCTCATAGGTACTTCTGCCTATTGAAACTGGATCAGTTACCAAAGTTCAGGTTAGTTTTGGAGCCTAAATTCTGTTATGCAGCCTGGTTCTCATAGGCAAACACCTCTGCCTATTGGGACTGGATCAGTTACCAAAGTTCAGGTTAGTTTTGGGAGCCAAATTCTGTTATGCAGCCTGGTTCTCATAGGTACTTCTGCCTATTGAAACTGGATCAGTTACCAAAGTTCAGGTTAGTTTTGGAGCCTAAATTCTGTTATGCAGCTGGTTCTCATAGGCAAACACCTCTCGCCTGTGGGATTTGGATCGATTACCAAAGTTCAAAGTTAGTTTTGGAGCCTAAATTCTCGTTATCGACCTGGTTCTCATAAACCCGCCGCTTTATTGAAACTGGATCGAGTTACAAAGTTCGGGTTAGTTTTGGGAGCCAAATTACACATGCGTGCACTGTTCTCATAGGCAAATACCTCCGCCTATCAAACCGGATCGATTGCAAAAGTTCGAGTTAGTTTTGGGAGCCAAATTGGTTATACGGCCTGTTCTCATAGGTACTACGCTTTATTGAAACTGGATCAGTTACCAAAGTTCAGGTTAGTTTTGGAGCCTAAATTCTGCAGCCTGGTTCTCATAGGCACCTCTCGCTGTGTTGAAGTGGATCCAAGATGTCGACCTCAAGAATGTGTTCACGATTGCAAAATTCAGGTTAGTTTAGAGCCAAATTCTCGTATGTAGTTCTGTTCTCATTAAGGCAAACACCTACGCCTGATGAAAGCAGGGACCGGTATTACGACCTCGATAAATGTGTCATTCTTAAGGAGGTGAAACCATTCGAGTTACCAAAACTTCATATCAGTTGTGGAGTCAAATTATGTTACACAGCCTGGCACCTTCAGTTCTGCCTTTAAGTCTGCACCCATAGTCAATAGGAATAGGGCCCTCTGGCCATGACAAAAGAAGTGAGAACTAAATGAGACAAGGAGTAATTAGAAAATATAGTGCTTGATCCAAGAATCTGATTCTTTGGATTTGATGTTTGGAATTGAATTGCATTCTCTGGATTTGTGGCATTGAACTGAAACACAATTATTGAATTTGATTGCTAGAATTGAATGATTGTTGTGCTTGATCAAGAATCACAGTTGCTGGATTTGATGGCTGGAATTGAATTGCATTTGCTGGATTTGTGGCATTGAACTGAAACACAATTATTGAATTTGATTGCTAGAATTGAATGATTGTTGTGCTTGATCAAGAATCACAGTTGCTGGATTTGATGGCTGGAATTGAATTGCATTTGCTGGATTTGTTGCATTGAACTGAAACACAATTATTGAATTTGATTGCTAGAATTGAATGATTGTTGTGCTTGATCAAGAATCACGATTCTTTGGATTTGATGGCTGGAATTGAATTGCATTAGTTGGATTTGTTGCAATCGAATCAAACACAATCATTGGATTTGATTGCTAGAATTGAATGATTGTTGTGCTTGATCAAGAATCATGATTCTTTGGATTTGATGGCTGGAATTGAATTGCATTTGCTGGATTTGTTGCATTGAATAAACACAACTTGAATTTGATTGCTAGAATTGAATGATTGTTGTGCTTGATCAAGAATCACAGTTGCTGGATTTGGTTGCTTGAATTGAATCATAGTCATTGGATTTGATTGCTGTGCTTGAACTGAATCACAATTACTGGATTTGATTGCTAGAATTGAATTGCATTTGCTGGGTTTGATTGTTGAAACTGAATTGACATTCACCGGATTCATTTGAATGGAATCATTATGCATGCATCAGATATTGACTTCCGAAATTAGTATATGTTCACTGAATGTCATAGCTTAGAGTTGAATCGTTAATCCATTTGGCTCATGGTCAGAAATGTTATGCATTCATTTGTAGCATAACGTCAATAACTTTGTAAGCGATAGGAGTTTGAATCTACTCATTAAATCACTAATATGATTATTTGAAAATGTCATATGCACGATGATTTATAGAACTTATAGTCCTAGTCTTGATCTATGTCTTTGAAGTTAGCAAAATCTTCTCTCGGAAACTTTGTGTTGATTCTGCGTACATAAAAAAACTTATCAATGTGTGGAACAAAATGGCTAAGTTTCGGCTCCTAATTAAGAATACTAGTAGAATGTCAAAGGCACACGTCGGCCATAACCTCTGTATCCGTGTTCTAAATCTAAGATCCAAAAGACAAATCCTCTATTAGGAATGGCAAAGTGAGGCGAAAGGAAGAACAGATAGGTAAGTTATCCAAACAGCTTGAAGATCCCCTTAGTCCAAGCCTTAGGTCAACATCATCAATCTGGTTTCCTGTGGTAATTTGGTGCCATAGACTTGTTTCCTTTAGGTTTGTCATGATGGGTTATTTGGAAATTATATCAGCCAACTCCAGTAGGTATTTTAGGTTGGTGTTATTGTTGAACATGAGTACACTTAACAGAACGGATCCAGCATCCTGCACGAGACAAATTCCTTTCCTTTTTCTTTCTCCTTTTTTGTTGATCTCATCTTTTTAGCAGCATCATCAGAATTGAAAATGGGTCAGCCTGCACAACCTGTCCTGGTTCTATCACTCTTGGTCGAATTCTTGGACTGTTACAGACTTATGACGAGTCACCATTTTCTGAGTCATGCAGATTCTTTGAGTTAGTCAACACCTAACACTAGCAGGCCAACCATAGATGAGAGGTTACACACAGCCAGGACAGCAGTAGGATAGCCATGGGAAACATAATACAACAGATAGACCCTATTAGGACAGCAAGCCTATCATACGATTTCTGAGCTTAGCCAACCAAATAGAAAGTCAACAGGTCCAGGGTTGGTTTAAGGCCATATCTCATCCAAATTAAAGAAAGATGTCTTAAGAAAAGCTCAAAATAGGAGGTGATAGTAGGACAAGGTATTCCTCACCCAATTTAGGACAGATTAGTCTAAAATTTGATTAGAGACCCACAACCTCTCGGAACCAGTTTGCGACATTAGCGTAGATGCTTGTGAGGGTTAATAGAGAGTATCTCATCAAGAAACATCCTGCCAGATATGATACTTCCTGGTTCCTAATTATACAGTACTGGGCCCATTAATACACTAACTGGACATCAAAGTCTATTCTGGATTTTACACTTCAATTTGTAACAAGGATTTGACCCCAAGAATGTGGCCTAGCCTGGTTTCTGAAGGGACTCAAGGAAGTCTGCTCTCACCAGGATCGGTTTAAGCTGTGACTCAGCTTGATACAGCAACTCTAGCATCATCTATACTTGAACCAGCCAGATCTATCATTGATTGTACAAAGTTGTACCCCTACATGAAGTTAATGTCCATTGCTGGTTTAATTCTGGTTCTAAGTAATTTCAAGCCTGGTCTGATAATATGTTGACTACCATAAACCTGCCAAGTGTACATAATAAGAATAGGTATTGTTCAAGTCTTTTCAAAACTTTAAAATCTTTTCTAAATATTTTGGGATTTTTCAAATCTCACGCAATGGGCTCTAAATGAGGAACTAGCGGTTTACCTGCTGTTCAACATTTAGTAGTTCGTATAGGTCCCTGTGCTGCCTTAGCCGCCTCAGACCTTGTGCATGAGTGGACTTGAGATCCTCTTCTAATACTTAAAAAATCTCTTTTTCTGATTTTTCAAGTCTCATGCAATGGGCTCTAAATGGGGAACTGGCGGTTTACCTGCTGTTCAACATTTAGCAGTCTGTATAGGCCCCTGTGCTGCCTTAGCCGCCTCAGACCTTGTGCATGAGTGGACTTGAAGTCTCCTTTTCAAATTAAAAACAAATATATATCTTTTCCTAAATATTTTGAGATTCTAGGCCTCACGCAATGGACTCTAAATGGGAACTGGCAGTTTACCTGCTGTTCATTATTTAGCAGTCTGTATAGGCTCCTGTGCTGACTTAGTCGCCTCGGGCCTTGTGCATGAGTGGACCAAAAATCCCTCCCAAAAATAAAAATTCTTTTCGAATAGCAAGATCTTCAAACTTTTTTAAAAAAAAAAACAAGGTCTTTAAGATAATCTCTTCTTAAGCATTTTTGAAGGTCAAGCCTTCACAAATCAAATAATCTTCTCTCAAGCATTTTTGAAGGTCAAGCCTTCATACCCTAGAACTACGTAAGCCTTGAGTTTCCCATTGCACCGGGGAATACGTAGGAGCAGGATCAAGTCCTGTCAGGCTAACCTCCATCAAATTATTTTTCACTGAAAAGGGATCAAACATTTTCAAAATCACACTCAGTTTAAGGGTACCGTTCTTCGGAACGGGCAAGTAAGGTGCCTAACACCTTCCCTACTTGTAACCGACTCCCGAACTTAGAAGCTCATTCTTGAGTCAGGGTTTTTTCCAAATATTTTTCCCTTGAATAAAATTTGGTGGTGACTCCACATTGATTCAAAACAATATTCACATTTTTCAAAATTTTAACGAGTTCGTCGTCTCGTCG